>SNQJ01S0022404.1:87018-124963 GCA_010110895.2 Picea sitchensis | reverse complement strand
TCTTTTGGTTTCAAATTGTAAATTTCCAAATTGTATGTAATCAGACTCAAAACTCTTGGATAATTGAAGATCGGTTTATTATCCTACTATCATATTCTATTTTTTAGTCTTTCTTTGATGTTGGCTATTGATGAATGATTCATCTTTAGAACTTGTTCATGAATGCAGTGAATGATTTACTGTTTATTTACTAGTGCAAGTGTTATCAAAGTACTTTTTCTTATTGATTATGAGTTTCCTCTTTGTTAATAATTCTATTGTATATGTCTCAGAATTACCTAATGTAACCTGATCCATCTACTTCATTTTTCTTCTCAGTCTTCCATATTTCCATTGATGTTCTAAATACTAGTATGAGATTATTTCAAGCCTTGCTTGCTAATGTATATTTTGTTGAAATATTGTGTTGATATTTTGAGTTGNATATATATATATAGCCTGGTATTGAACAAATACATTAAGGACCCTATTAACTTCTTATATATCTTGGGATCCACCTGTTAACACATAGGATGTACAAAGCCAATGCCTTCCCTCATTTCCCTCATTTTAAATTTTTTGTGAGTTTTTTCTCCGAAAAACTCCATTGCTCTTAGTTAGTCATGTGATTAGTCTTTCTATTTAGTCATATTTTAAAAGATTAAGTTTTGAGCCATTAAATTATGATCTCAAGGTTTTGACTCATGTGTTCTATTAATAAATCATGGTTTTTGTTTTATATCCTATTTCTAGGAAGCTAATCCGAAACACATGTACAAGGGTCTTCATGTCACTATGATATTAGTCATCATTTGTAAAGTGGGAAAGGTTTGGGTCTTATATGCATATTGTTTTTAAATGTCATCATTAAGGGTTTTATCCAAAATAGTTGTACAAAGGATATTGAAGTGACATTTCACCGTTTGGGAGTCGTTTCATGTGTCAAATCAACTCGTTGCAAACTCTCCTAAAAGTTCACAGCATTTCAAAAATATATCATGTGCCAAATCTTTCATGATTGTGATTTTGAAAAAGTGTCTGATGATGGATTATAGTTTTCAGTGCCATCACTTCATCCATCAAATTCAAAGGGTCGGTTTGAAAAGGATAGTTTATCATTTTTTACCTTCATTTCCATTTGCAAAGAGTGCATTGCAGACTGCTTCAATTCGTTGTGAACTGTAAGTGTGTTGCAAACTACTTGTCACTGCAGACTCGTGGCTGTGAACTCTGTGTAGAAGTTGATGGTGGATTAAAATATTAAATGGTTGTTTGTTTGGTTATTTTCAACAAGGAGTGAGATTTATATACGAGGAACTTTTCTTGATGTTCAAATTCCACTGCCTGAAAACTTATTATCATCAAACCCTAGTTGCTACAAGTTTTCTACTCAATGCAAAATATAGAATTTCCTTAATCAGTTCATACCTTCTCATTTTAAATCCTTAATGCAGTCTTTGGTTACCTTTCATCATCATCCAAATGCAATCTTACATTTTTTTCTTGTAACCAATGTATATTGTTGTTAACTGTTATTTCTACGAACTGTTAAATCCTCTTTGTATGGTTAGCTTTCACATTCTTTTACTTCAAACCTTTAGGTAGACCCAGGATACATGGTTTCTATTCAAAGGGTAGCTTGTAGCTTATTATTGCGACCATAACTCTATTTGTTGCAAACCTCCTATTCACTACAAACTAAACTTGTTGCTAATTGTCTGCGCTGCGAACTGGATCATGCCGCAAACCCCTTTTTTTACACATATGCTTCGAAATTTTTCTATTTGATATTTCATTCAGTTTTGGGTTGTCATATTTTCCTCCGATGTCTTAGCTTCAGTCTTATTCCATTTTCTGTAGTGTTTCTTTGGCATAAAATCCTTTTGCTAGCAAACCATATTCTTGCAAAATTAAGAAGTAAAACCCTACATTCATCGGTTTCCATCACATACTCTGTTGGAAACAATTATAAGAGAGGTTTGTACTCTTATTTGAATTTCCATGGAAGAAGATGCATCTGAAGCACTATCTCAACAAACAACCAATGCCAAATCTCTTAAATATCCTATAGAAATTATTGAACTAAAGTCTCCTTCTAAACAGAGAAATCCCACTTTCAAAAGGAATAGAAAGAAAATTTCCATTTACAATAAAGTTCACAACGAATCTTGCAGAGGTGTTGTGAACCTGCTGAAATTGAAACAGTTTGCAACAAATTAGTACGATGAAAAATCATATTTTCATCATATCTTTTAAATTAGGAACTGGTGATTGCTAAAAAAAATTGTGGAGAAGAATTATAATTTCATTGATGTGATGACCCAAACTCGGCCCAAACTAGTTCTCCATTTGGGAGAAAAGTCAAAAACATCACCTACATGAAAGTTTGCAACGAATCATGTAGAGGCGTTGCAAACTGGACATTTAATTGGAATTTGAGTTGTAGGAGGGATGCGACCTATCAGAGGAGGCTAGAATGGTTCCCTAGAAGGAATTTATACATCAAGGGACACTTGTACCTAACATCCAACTCCACTAGATCTCCAAACACGAGTTGTATGTAGTTGCATTTATCATCACCAAAAGCTTGCTAGAATCTAGAAGTTTTTTAATTTTTTGTTTGTTTGTCTATTGCCACATGTCTCCAAGGCACAAAATCCTATTCTATAGCTAGGTAACAAGTCATAGAGTAATTATTGATGTAATTTTATATTTAAAGAGTGATATGACTCCAATAGAAGGTTCAAGTGGTTTTAGAGAGGACTCATATCTTTTGGTTTCAAATTGTAAATTTCCAAATTGTATGTAATCAGACTCAAAACTCTTGGATAATTGAAGATCGGTTTATTATCCTACTATCATATTCTATTTTTTAGTCTTTCTTTGATGTTGGCTATTGATGAATGATTCATGTTTAGAACTTGTTCATGAATGCAGTGAATGATTTACTGTTTATTTACTAGTGCAAGTGTTATCAAAGTACTTTTTCTTATTGATTATGAGTTTCCTCTTTGTTAATAATTCTATTGTATATGTCTCAGAATTACTTAATGTAACCTGATCCATCTACTTCATTTTTCTTCTCAGTCTTCCATATTTCCATTGATGTTCTAAATACTAGTATGAGATTATTTCAAGCCTTGCTTGCTAATGTATATTTTGTTGAAATATTGTGTTGATATTTTGAGTTGAGTTTCTCATCCATTCATTACATTTGAAACTAAAAGTCTTATATTTACAAAACCTACAAAATTCTGATGGGTATTAGGCTTACACCTACAATAGTCTAGGTGTGATTTTTAATGCTAACACCACCAACTATGAATCTGAAGTTATAAACTTCTTCAGATTGGTAACCATATGTGTAGACATTGATCTATAGTCCTCCATATTGATGAAGGAATATCTCCCCCAATACCTACCATGCCTCTAACCCAAAGAAATAATGCATTAAGCCAATGTCTTTCATCTCAAAATCAATAGCCAAATATTCTTTTCACCCTACAATAATCTCCTCTACACATGTGAGAAATAAATAATCTACGTATAAAACCAAGATGAGTGGATATGCCCCAACAAATATGAAGTACAATTTAGGATCCACCTCACTCTTGGTAAATCCCATGTTCTACAAGCATCCATCAATCGTATAATGCAATGCCCTAGCTTCCTTTTCGAGTCTATACAAGGATTTCTTAAGCCTATTGTAATACCCATGTTTCCCCCAACTTGTAAATATAATTATGCTTGGATAAAAATACTATGGACATACCCTTCATGAGAATTTTGGAAATACAATGAAGCTTTGTTATTAAAGGTATTGTGTGTGTGTGTGTGTGTGTGTGTGTGTGTGTGTGTGTGTTCGACAACACAAGTATTCCATCAGAGGATGAACACATTCAGTAACCACTCACACAACCAGATCAAAGATCAACACACCGATGTTTTGGTGTGGTAAAACCCCTACGGGGAAACATCCATAACCCCAGCCAACACGACCACCTGGAGCAGTTTATTAATGCAAAAGATACATATTACAGAGAGATTTTACAAGATATTTTCTCACAATCGATCGTCGGAAAATGACCCTCCATTATATTTAAATAGAGATCATGGACCAATCGGGTGCTAAGCCATGGATCAATGGTCATTAAGATCGAGGAGAATATGAACCGTCAGATCACTCTATGTTGGGAATATATCGTGACCGTCAGATTTCCTAACTACAAATGCATACTTAAAAAACACACTAAGAAACACACTTTTACCTAATGACACATTAGACCAAGTAGATGTTAACTAACTCCTAAGTGTCTAAATATCCTAACTTCCCCCCTTAAGAACAACTTGGGATAGTATTGAAGTATTTACAATAGTAACACAATAGGAGAAGGAAGGAGGCATTAGAGCCTATCCCCCTTAATGACAACTTCTTGAACTCCTAACATAGATCAAAGTTTGGAAAACTTCGCTTCTATAAGTTTAGCTTATAATTAGATTAGGCCTACATTTAGATAGTCTTCATCTACATATTTTGTTTTCAGAACCACCCATCACTCACCCTCATCGGTGGACTAGGATGCAACCGATAGAACCAAACCAACAATGGCTTCCGGGCCAGAATATGGATGGGTTCCCTATTCCAAATGGTGAGAGGTATAATTAGGACTTCTTATTGGGGGTAACCCCCTTCTGTTGTTGGGCGAATTTAGACCCATCAATAGAATTGGTGCTAGAAGGAGGGTTGGATGACAAGCTTGCCCATGTGGAGTCATTTCATTTAACTCTTAACCAACCCATGGCTCCTTTTTGTAGCTCTATATGGGATGACCCTTTGAGTCTTCCAAGACCCACTAGGGCCATTTCAGTCAAGACAAACAATCTCTTGTCAAATCCCAAATTCTATGGTGAAGGGAATGTCTCTACATTGACGCATCTCAAACGATTTGACATCACTTGATGAAACATTAATATTGGATAGTACAATGAAACATGTCAACTATTCATCCTCACATTAAAAGGGATAATTAAAACCTAGTTTAGGACATTGCCAACAAAATCGATCTGTAGTTGGAAAAAATTCATGGAAATGTTTATCGCTGCTCATGAAAATTATGTTTATGAATAACTTGTTGATGAACTGGAATACATATGTAGGCTAAGGAATGAATCTGAGAATGATTTATTTCGAAGAGTCGTACAAATTTACTATAGATTTACTGAAAGTGATGAACCCTCGAGAAAAAAATTGTCTGATTGATTTTCATATCTCATCTCTATTTATGAAGAATGCAATATGAACAATCAAGACATATCCTATTCAGAAAATTCAGATCCAACCACAAATGATATAGGGGATATAATCTCCAACCAACAATTTCACACAATTGTAGTGAAGTTTTTATCAGTAATCCTAGACCCTGTGGCCCTAGAGTGTGAACCATGCAACGATCCCCCTTCCGAAAATCATGATCATATTCCAGTCTGTGATTAATCTCATACCAAGGAAATCGTATCATCTTTATAATTTTAATATATTCATGCACTGTATACAAATCTATTCGATGATTATCATCCACATGAGAAACCATCTATTTATCATGCAATACACTCTCCACATTACTCTTTTGGTAATGAAAAGTTGAATGATATACCATATCAGGAAGAGTGCCCAACCTTGATTGATCAAACACTCATTCTTAATGACACTTCATCTGGGATGTATCACTTTGAAACCCCTTCACAATTTAAATTTATGGAACATGTTGAATAACAATCTAATCATAATGATCCTATTTTTGATGACTACTTTTATGTTCCAGAATAGAGTGTGGGTACCAACTTATCATTCGTTGATCCTTCACAATTTGAGATTTATGCCTTGATGCAGATATTTTAATCATTGCAAATATAAAATATTCAAAGCACAATGAGTTTGTTGATCCTCATGAATAAATTATAGCAAATGAACAACCCATCACCATGAAAAGAATAGGAAACATTGAGTTAATCCAGGAAATGTTATCGCCTCAACCTGCCCTAGAATTACTTGTTATTCCTCAAGGGAAAATTCATCAATCGTACTTGGATTCTATTTCAATGCTCCAACACTCCTGGAATTATTGTGTTGATGTCATAGGAGAGGATTTGGAGCTATCTTTCACTCAATGTTTTGCTCGTACAATCCACCATTATGTCTCCTCTCAACATGTGGAGTACGTGAAATTTGAACCCATGGAAATATACATCGACAATGAGACACTCCAATTTCAATCAATGATTATGTCAAGTGCTTGTTTTCTTACTTCTACCCCTGGGATGAGAAATACCACCCAATCCGAGACTCCCTTACAAAGTAGGTTGCGTGTTATTTTCATTTACGAGTGTCATCAGGTATGTATCTCATTGTTTATTTCCTTCTAACAATCATATAGCGATCATTTTAAATTTTATGACACAGTTGAATATTGGTTGGAGGAATCCTACACATCTACATTTCACATGAACAATAACATTACCAAATTTGACCTACTGAGTGGAAACTTGCTTGAATCAATTCTTCCAATTTTTCAACCCTCACTGCTTCATTCTCTGCAACTGGCCTTCAACGAATATGTGATCACAGGTTTGGAGTTGCTTGATTGGTTCCACTGGTACTATGCTTACACATAGATTTCTTTCAGCCAGTGTAGGGTAGGTTAGGAATAGGACTAGAATAGTTATTTTTTCTTTCTTTATGCTTTCATAAATTAGATGTTGATACATTTTTCAGTTTTAGTGTAGATTTCACTTTGTTTTGATCGCTTCAATAAGATCACTTGTTGCGATTAGTCTAGTTCGCAATTCAATTTGCTTTTTATCAAAGATTTCTTGTTTTTCATTTAATGATTTCCATTTTCCTCTAACTAAAATTTTGGATTAATATTGGTTTCCCCCCATCTTCATGAGGAAACCATGTGCAAGAATTCTCTAAGAGATTCAATTGCAAAATTCACTTGTTTAAGAAACATTTACCCTGACATTGATAGTTGGGCAATCTATTACCCCAAAATGATGAAAGAACATATGTTGGGGAGTGCTTTACAGTTCAACCAAGATTGATATTGGATTGAAGAAATCATGTTTGTGGTTTAGTTCCTCGCTCAGGATTGTGTATATTGAGAAAAATATTTTGAGTGGTGTTTACTCTATGATAGAAGAATCGATGATCGCCATAGCTATAGTATTGTGTTGCACAAGGAGAAGATTTCCAAAGAGACTATAATTAGGGAAAGGTAAATTCATTTGAAAAGTAAAATGTTTGAGGAAGACCTAGGATTAGTTCTAGAGCTAGAACAAGTGAAGAGGGAATGATGATCTCACAATACCGAAGCGAAAGAACTTGATGGAATTATAGCTAACCCTTTCCTCACTAAAGCACAAGGATACACAATTGAACTGGAAGCCTTCATAAAATCATAATGAGAGGTGTAATTATCAGCCAACGCTAGCACTAAAACCCATATGAATGAAGTATCATGCATATTATCTTTCAAATGGATTGATCATTTCAAGAGGCTGCAAACTTCTAGCCGGTTGGAACATGTAAATATCCTCTAAGTTGCTAGAAACACTCAATCTATAATTTATTTATCAGTCAACTACATTTCCTAATTACATATTGTTGATTGGCATTCATATAAAAGGCTTCATTTTTCATTTGCAATAATAAATTGGACCGAATTCATCTCTAATCCTCAATTTGTCTTCCCTCTTAATTCAACACTTTTCTTCCTATTCTTTCATCATCATCATTTCCCTTTAAAAAAGTTCATTTATTAAATTCTATTGTCTTATGATATCTTATTATATTTAATGACACACAGTCCTCTCACCTTCATCTTTCTTTACAGTAATGTTTTTTGCACTGGAAGAATCCATGAATCAGCTTGCATCTCTTGTCTAGCCAATGAGCAGAATTAAGGGTCTTTTTTTTAACATGAATTAGAAATATATGCAGATGTTGTAACAACAGTTAAACCATGAAAGAGCATATTGGTTAATCAAAATTCATCCTTACATATTGGTTGGTGAGAAGATCCTACATGATGGAGGAACCATCCACACACTAAGTATCTTCCTGTGTGAAGGATGAAGTATTAAAGTCTAAAGGCTGAAAAAAAGGAGGGATATATTTACATAATCAGGTGCATCAAAAATCCAAATAAATATCAATAGATGGCAGTCATCTCCTCTGAGGATAAAATTCCACCACTTTCCCCATCCACCGAATTCTAACCATGCACTAAATAAATCAGGAAGGAATGGAAAGGAAAGTTTGACTAGAACAGGGGGCATGAAGATATCTCCATTATGGCTATGGAATCTCGTTGGTAGTGGAGAAAGGTTTATGATGTCATGGTGACTCCACTATGGATATGGATGCTTGTGGGTAATGGAGCAACACCTGTGAGATATCTATATATGCACCTAGTGAAAAATATTTATTTATCCCAAACGTATATCATCCTCACAACGAAGATATCAAACCGGATTATTGATGCAATTTAAGGAAATAAACCTCATCGTCATCCATTCACCATATACAACAAACAATATCCATTAGCCAATATACAATCATCATGAGTGATCCCACCATGATGGAATATTTCAGGTAACTCTTGTGCATTATTTCCAAAAAAAATTGAACTTAAAAGTAAATTTCACGACCCTCTATATTTTATGCTTATCAGTTAGGAAAGACTAGCAGAGATTTTGGATTTTCCCAATGTGTCTCCATTTGATGTGCCCGCACAACAACCTCCCAATTTTATTTTCTTAGCCTCTCTCCAAGACAAGAAATTGGAGTTCCCCTTCATTTTTTCCAAATATAACCCTTGCACTCTCTCCCTCGCGCAAATGGCCACACTCAATTTTCCTCTTGCTTTCCCTGCATAATCATGTTCAGCTACTCCTCAAATCACTTATTCTCTATGATCCACACTTTGGCGAGTCCCCTCTTCCTAATATGATACATAGCATACCTACACACCCATCCTTCTTCCACCTTTACATTGACAAGCCATTGATTTTCTCGTCAGTACATTATCCACCTCCCTTTGAACTTGGCTAATTTGCTATCATGCTTCCTTCAAACCTTACTAACACACATTCTTATCACCGATGAAGTGCGCACATACAACACTGACACATCAATTGTGACACATGAATATTCTCATCGCATGCTCACCTTTCACCAACTTTCATCAATGCATCGCATATCGGCGACGTTCCCTCCATTTTTCTTTATTACAGTTCTTGTTGATGAGGTTGACCTCTACATCCCCTATGCACTATCCGTCAATAAGTTTCCCTCCCTTGTCACAAATGCGTAAGTGGAAGAACGTCAACCTCTCATCATCATTGATCACATTGATGATGATATTCTTCCTCTCTGCAATGTTGATCAGGTCAAAATGGATCACCTTTGCATTGAATCCTATCTCGTCCCCCTCCTAGCTCATATCCCATCTCATTTCCCTCATCATTCAACCTCCTTACATTTCTAATTACTAAACTCCCCAGGCCTAGTAGTCAAACTGGTCTATATCTCCAACAACTTGCATTTGTGTACCACATTAACTTGTTCAAATTGCATTTCTTGATATTATGACTAAATTCCCATTTTGAAAGCATCTCCTAGCATCATATGGGTTGACCACATCATTTGTTGGTCTTGCGCTAGCTTTGAAATGCACTCTAGAAGAAACTCAATCCTCCCAACTCTTAGGAAGTACTAAGTTCTCTACTTTTCAGTTGGCCATTTTGGCAGATTTATAACTTTGTGCCACCGATGCATTAGTACATCTTAAATGGATGAAATAAGAGCCTATATAGCATAGATGGAACAAGAACTTATGGAATCAAATTTTGGAGAAGCAATAGCAAGGACGATGTCCAAACTTTAATTTAAAAGTGTCCTTTCTCACAATTTTGGGTATTATTAAAACTGTGTCTATCACCACAAAAATAGGCCTATTTTATATATTATGAAAGTATGATCCCAATGCAACTGACAAAATCAAAATACGAGGTCTGGAAGTGCCAAAATCATCTCCAAGGATTTCCCTCCAAGAAAGCCTCAATAATCATGGCCATCATTAAACATGGATCCACTCTATTAGCACTATGAAAATTTGTTCAGCTGATAAAACAAATGACAAAGGTAACCTACAAACCAACTTTAGAGCTGGGTACTAGCCTGTTCAGCTCATAGAGGGATCTCTCGTGTCACTTAGTGTTTCTTTGACAATCAATGGCTAGGTTTTGTTGTTTTGGGGTTTTTTTATAAATTTGTTGGCAAGGAAGGGGAGGGACACCTAGGGCTATGGAATGAAACTTATGAAAATGAATAGAAACACTAACTGGCCAATAGAACTCTCCAGAGGATAAAGGCTAAATGAGGTGATGAATCTAAGTCATAAATTGAACTTTGCAGAGTGTAAGAAGAAAAGAGAAAACAAGTAACTGCATCAGAGGATTAATGAAATGAATTATGAATTAGTTAGGAAGAACTTAACACAATTTAAATTGATTAAGCCAAGAGCATCAAAAGATGAATTATGGGCCTTTAAACTATCCAATTTAAATAGAAGGCAGTGTACATGGAATCAGAAATACATGAAATACATACAAAGAGAGAAGACAAAACTCATACCATCACCATTAGCATCTTTTCATGGAAACTTCAATAATTCTGCATGTGTATTCAATTCAGCTTCAGAAAATTACAAATTAAGTTTCGAACAACCAAAATCATGCCCTTTCACTTCTGCAAACCCTTAATACATTTGGAACTCCTAATATTTATACAACTTCGATTTCCTTCGGTTTGAAACCGATTAAAATGCTTCAAATGAAACATTTCAGTTTCTGAAACTGATTACAATAATTACAAATCACAGTTTCGGTATTGGAATCGATTACACTGATTAACAAGAAAATGTTTGATGATCTAGCTTCTAACTCTTCTAACGTTTCAGCTCCTTTCTTTGCCACTTGTTTTGTTCTTGTCTTTTGCCTGATATTCCAACTTCAATGACATCTGTACATCATCTACTAGTCCCTGGAAAACTACACTTTGTCTTACCAAGCCGTACTATCTCCTTCCACTGCAAGTCAAAAGGGATATCATAATCTATCATTTATTTGATCAGGATCTCCAGGTCAATGCAGGAGGCATATTTCGCGATTGGTAGTCCAACTGTCACTACTTTAAACTATTTCAGAATATCAAAATAAGTAATCAGATGTTCAACGAGGGTTGCTCCTGGACACAAAGATGGGCGAAATGGTGATTTCAATGTCAAAACGTCTGAATCTCGGTCAATTAGGGCTTCTTCATTCGACACAGGGCCTTTCTCTATTACTAAAGTTATAATAGGGTCCATGGCAACGATGAAAAATACCTAGAAATTAACGGAAATGGCGTGCAATGGCACATTGTTGAGCTACATTCGAGTGAAGGTGGTCGCACCAAGTTTCAAACGGTCCAGTATTTTTGAAATAATAATAAAATACATGAAAACCGCCCTTTTATACCTTTTCCAAATTTTAGGGGTGTGAGGAAGTGATTTGGGGCAACCCACTTTTTACCCTGAAATGCACTCGATGGTGTCAGGTGGTCCCGACCGAAAACCAGAGTATAAATTTTGGCCCACTCTCTGAAATTATCCTCCATGCAACTTCTCCCCCCGAAATGATCCTCGACCATCGATATAGAGTGCTCGTGATCTGCGATGTATCGGTCCCATCACCTTAGTGCCCCCACCAGACTTAGCCTTTTCCTAATAGATTTACCTCCTTCTCTAGTTTGTCAGGCTTCCAAACCGGTTTACCACCTTGCTAAGTCTTGAAATATTGATTTCACATGAAAACTTTAATGGTGATAGCATGGGCTCCAACAGGGGATGCTATCCTTCCAGCAAGGTAGCAAAGAATGATAGACCAAGTGCCTACCCATTGGGTTTTATTTTACTCCTACAACTAAATTTATCAACACCTTTTTGACAAAACTCAAATTGTACTCAGCATAACTTAGGGCCTTCACTTCAGGATTCAATTTCTACTGATTTGATTCCAATTTCTTCAACTCAAAAAAAAAAATGGTTATATACAATGAATGGAAAGGGAGAAAATTCCTTTAAATGATATAATGTTTGAGAAACCTACCATTCACATGTCATCCTCCAACGATATTTCCATTACGTTCCTATAGCAGATAATCATTATTTCCATGGTATGCCACAATTTTGAAAGGTCCCAGCCACAGATGGTCAAAATTCCCATGCTTTCACCTGTCTTCATTTCTGGCATCCCATCTCAACACCAAATCCCCTACTTTGAAATCATGTTCCTTAGTATGCCTGTCAGAGTTGTTGAAGGCTTTCTCCCTTGTTTGTTGGACATTGATTAGTTCATATGATGTCCTTTAAGTGGCATCTGGTTCATCATATTTGTCCTATAGCAATCTCATCACTAGAAATCCTAATGCAGTAGGAAAATTTGCCTTTGTGCCATACACAATCTGGAAGGGTGAAGTGGTAATAGACATTTTAGCACTGATCCTGTCAACCCATAGTGCATGGATGATCTTTTTATTCCAAGCCTTTTTATTATCTTGTAGCATCTTCTTGATAATTCTGATTAATCTCTTATTGGATGACTCAGCCAATCCATTACCTTAAGGGTAATAAGATGTGGAATGGCCAAGAGTTATATTGTAATCACTGCAAAAAAAAATCGTCTTCTTGGACTTAAATGATGTTGCATTGTTTGTAATGATTTTGATTGGACACCCAAACCTGGAAAAAATATTTTTCTCCAAAAACTGAATGATAACAGCATGTGTGGCTTGCCTGGTGGGAACTTCTTCAATCCACTTGGTGAAGTAATATATGGTTGTCAATATCCACTTTTGATGAGCTGAGGAATGTGGATGAATTTATCCTATGAAATCAAGGCCCCGTTGTCTAAAAGGTTCTTCAACAGAGAAGGGATTCAAGGGAAAAGGCTGCAATTTTCTCTTCCCATCAAAAATTTGGCATTCATGATAGCTTGAAACTTCTTTGTATACATCAGAAAAAATGTTGGGCCAATAGAACCCAACTCTCAATATCTTGTGTACAATAGTTTTCCAATAATGGTGTCCTCCAAAATCACCTTTATGAAACTCTCTGATGGTCTTTTCTACTTCTCCCTCCATCAAACAACTCAACAAGATTCCTCCTGGATCCTTCCAATACAGATATTGATTTACAATACAAAACTTTGCTACTTTTAGCTTTAAAAACCTGGCCTTGGTTTTTCTCAATTCAAGAGGGGCTTGCAAATTTATCAACACATAAATAATATCAACATACCATGGGGAGTCAAGGAATTTTTGAGATACCTGAGGCACCCTTTCTTCTTTTGAATATGATGACAAATCAGCAATGAAGTTAATTCTCAAGAGCTCACAATTTTCCAGTGCCATCATCTTGGCAAGTCCTTGCCCTTTGATTAACTTTGTAGGTTTGATATCAAGGTCATACTCCAACAAAACATATATCCACTTTCCCCTTCTTCCCTCAGGATGAGGTTGAGTTAAAATGTCCTTCACATAACTGTTGGGCACATAGGCAGTGGTATGAGAATGCAAGATATAAACTCTAAGCTCCTTTAGGGCCTTGACCAGTGTGTATGCCTATGTTTCCATGATATCATACTTTACTGGGGAATCCCTCAATGTCCTGCTATAGTATATTATAGGCCTCTCAAAATTATGCTCATCCTTTTGTAATAAAACAACAACAATGGTGTTCTCTGAGGAAAAATAAAACAATATAAAGTTTTTTTCAAAGTTGGGACTAGCCAGCACTGGGGATTTGGTCAATGCCACTTTAATATCTTCAAAGGATTTTATGGCTTCATGTGTCCACTTCATCTCACTTCTTTTCTTGAGCATGTTAGTGATATGCTTTATGATTTCAGCCAAGTTAGGGATGAATCTTCTTAGAAAATTCACTTTCCCCAGGGAAAATTGCACTTATTTTTTTCTTATGGGTGTGCCAATTTTTACTATTCCCTCAACTCTGTTGGGATCTATATTTATTCCCTCCTTTGAAATAATGTGACCAAGTAGCTTCCCTTATTCCATGAAAAAATTACACTTCTTGCGGTTCAATTAAATGTCAAACTTCCTACATTTTTTAAAATCCCTTCTTAGATGTTTGAGATGTTCTTCATCAGAAACTGAATATACAGTGATATCATCTAAGTAAATAACAACGATTTTTTCTTTCTCATCAAAAAAAGCTATATCCATATCCCTTTCAAATGTTGCTCTTGCATTCATGAGCCAAAAAGGCATCTTGGCATACATGAAGGTGCCCCATGGCGTTGTAAAGGATCTCTTTTCCTAATCACCAGGGTGTACCATGATTTGATTGTACCCAGAGAAACCATCCAGCATTGACATTTTTTGAGACCCCACCACTTTCTGTAGAATGTGATCCATCTTAGGCAGTGGGTAGTTTTCCTTGAGATACACCTTGTTCATATTTCTTAAATCTGCACATAATATGATCTCTCCACTCTTCTTTCTAACAGGTACCAAATTTTTCACCCACTTAGAAAACCTCATAAACATTATGATCTTGGCTTCAAATATCTTCTTTATCTCTTTCTCAATCACGGGAAACAACAAAGGATTGTTTCTTCTTAATTTAAGTTTGAAATTTGTATGATCCTCTTTGATTGGAATCACATGTTCAATCACATCAGGAAAAAACATCAGGAAATTATTTCATTAAATTGATGTACCTTTGCTTGACCTTTGGGCTAAGTGTCTTGGACAGCTTAATGATCTTGGGATCTTTCTGAGTCCCAATGTTGCAATCTTCAACATCTCCATCATTTATGGTAATTTTAGGACTCATGTCCACATGATTATTTTCAAAGAGTTTCTCCAATGGGACTAGGACTTTGGGAATGATGTTATTTTTTAGTTGCATTATATCTTTACCAGTGATCTGATTCTTGAAATAACCATCATTTGTGAACACAATTGCATCTTCTTCTTCACCACAATATTCCTCATCAATATTCAAATTTTCAAATTCATCCTCCATTTTGAGGAAACTTTCTATTTTCTTATCATCTTCGAAAACTTGCCAGTACTTAATATTATCTGGTATTGATGGCATTTGCTTGACCTCAATATCATATTTTTTGTTAGGGAAAATTGGAATTTTGAAGACTGAGGATGAAGTAGCTAGGGCATCAACAATTTGATTATGCCCTATTGGAATCACTGAAAGATTATACTCTGTAAATTTCTCAATAAGATCAAGTACTATATTTATATAGGCCCTTATCCTAGGATGTTTTGCTTGGTATATACCCTTTATATTATTGATAATGAGCTCGAAATATCCATGTAACAATTATTCTCTTAGCACCCATTTCTTTCAAAGTCTTCAATCCGAACACTAATGCCTCATATTCAGCCATGTTGTTTGTGCAATCAAAATAAATTTTATAAGAACACAGTTTGGTACTTCCTTTGGAGAGGTTAATCCACACACCAGGCCCTACTCCTTCTCTGCTGACAACTCCATCGAAGCTCATATTCCACATCTGATTTTCTGCATCGTTTTGTTGCTCTGAAATTTTCTTAGTCTACTGATCAGATTGGTCATTTGTAGCCATATCAATCTTTGTCCCTTTCTCTTAAATAATCAAATCATTAAGGCAAATAGAGGAACCAATCTCAGTTTCCACAGAATAAATGGGGTGGTTGCTTGGTTGGGATTTGTTACTGACCATGTATTTGAGCAATACTTCCCTGTACAACCTCTTGTATTAACTAAAAATAGGGATAGTGGCATATGACATATCCATTTGCAGAGTCCCTTTCAACTTTGCATCCCATTACCTAGATAACAGCATGCCAAACTTAGGAGGAATATAAGCAGCCACTACATCCATGACCATATTTTTTGCTAGAATTTGAGACAAAGACACCACCAGATCTTTGATTAGGCCCAGGAACTTCACCTTCCTTGAATCAAAGGAGAAAGGATCTTTGTAAGGCCTTGTAATGCCCAGACCCAATTGGTCCATGACCACCTTGGGAATCAGGTTATGGGATGCTCCTAAATCCAACATAGCATTGTGCAGAGTCATATCATGAATCTTCAGACTGACATAGAAAGGGGGGACCTCATCAACATCACTACTCTCCTCTACATGTGGACCAAAAAATATGGCAGGATGATCATCTTGTATATTCAAAGTATCAAAACTTTCTTCCATCTTGAGCATCTTGATGATCTAATTTCTATATTCACTATTTTTTATCAACTCATTGAATGGCACAAAGATTTTAATTTTGGCCATCTCACTTTCAAAATTAAAGGAAGATGAGGTTTTCTCTACCTCTTTGATGAATGTCTCCGACCTTGTTTCAGGTCCTTTCTTCTGAGGTTCTTCCTTCTGCTTTCCTTTCTCCACAACACCCTTTGCAACAAAGTCTTTTTTAGGATAACTTGAAGAAGGTACATTATTTTGATATTCTTTGGTAGGATTTCCCTTTGGAGGATTTGCAAGAACCTTTTTGTTTCGAAGGTTATATTGCTTTTGGAATTGCAAGATGGCATTCTGCAACCCTGTTTGGTAATCTTCTTTTTCCACTGACAACCTCTCATCATTCTCCTGCATGAATATTTCATTTTCATCCATGAACTGGTCATGTTATTCTTTAGTTAAAAATACATCTGTTTCATCACCATCACAACAATGCATATTGTCTTCAAAATTTTCATCAAAATTTTCATTTACGTAATTATTTTGAAAGGGAGTTTTTATTTGTTGATCACCTTGGTTCCTCTTATCTCTTTGTCTGATTTGTGCAAATGTTGGTCTTCTATGATTCCTTGGTGGAACATTAGCCTATTCTCTAGTGTTTGTCTTATTATCTAAATACATCCTCTCCATGAGTTTATCCATGGTATTCATCATCATTTCAAAACTGTCTTCTGCTAACTATGAGGTTGAAGGTCGTGCCTTATCTTGAACCTTGTTCATCTCCCTGTCAAAGTTAGATCTGATCTTTTCCGAAGCCATTTGATTTACTTCAACTTCTATTGCATCACTCATCATATCATCTAATGAAGTAAATATTATTTCCCTCAACAACAAAGCAAAATCACTTTCAAAGGAATGAACATATCTAAGTTGAGCATCTCTAGGAGGGAATTTTACTTCAGTAGGAATTGAATTATAGATGTTTATAAATCTAGTTGAAAACTCTTGCACTATTTAATCAGGTGATCTTCTCATGTTGTTATACCAGGTTAACAACTGACGAGGGTTTTTCTTGTCACCCCACTTTGCCATAAAATTCATTTCAAAGGCTTCAAAATTTAGGATACTTGTTGCTGAGAGAGCTCTGAACCACTTTCTGACTTCTCCTGCTAGAATTTGTGCAAACATCCTCATTTTTGCATCTTCAAAATCTACTTCTTCCCAAGTCTACAAAATCATTGAACCAGTCTAAGTGTTTTTGGGTTGACACATTGCCTTCAACATCATACAACYTGATCCTCTGATTATATTCCCAGGGAAAATCATGTAACTGAGCAGGTAGAACAAGAGGGGMAAACCTAGCTGCCATGACTGCATTAAGGACTTGAAGTGGTTGTTGGTTCTGAGTATGAATCACAAGAGGTTTGGTAGAGGCAACTAAAACTAAATCTTGGAATCTCTTCTTATCAAAGATGATCTCRTTCAAACAAGACTCAGATTTAGTTCTAAACAGAGTTTGCTCAAATTTCACATCAAAATCAAGGTCTTCAATGTTTGTCACTCCATCTTTGGGCAAGGATAGATATCTTTCTAGACACACAACTTGAATTATTGGCTTTTCTTTTCTTTTGTGCACAATCTTCTCAGGATCAAACACAGGGATCATTGCTTCTGGGTCTGGATTTCTCCTTGTATGAATTCTCTTGGGAGCCAGGATTTCTAGCTCAAAACACTTTATGCTACTGATATCTTTATAATGGAGTTGCCATGGTAAATTTAGTCTCAGCCAATACGATGTTTGATTCACTGTCACCCTTAGGAATCAAATCTAAAGCTTTAAGTCGTTCTTTTCCCAGGGAAGATTTCAATTTCGGTCCCCGACAACGGCGCCAGAATGTTAGCACTATGTAAATTTGTTCGGCCGATAAAAAAAATACATAGGTAACCTACAAACCAACTTTAGCGCTGGGTACTAGCCTGCTCAGATCAGAGAGGGATCTCTCGTGTCACTTGGTGTTTCTTTGACAATCAATGGCTAGGTTTTGTTGTTTTGGATTTTTTTTATAAATTTGTTGGAAAGGAAGGGGAGGGTGATCCAGGTGGATATCGGTGGTCATCCACCTTTTCCAACTGGCTCAAAACAATTTTCTGGTCTCGAACTTTTGGAGCCGTTTTGAGGCCCTAAATGACGTTTTTTGGGAAAACGAGGAGCAACATGGAATTAGGTTGGATGTTTCTCACAGAAAAGTTGTAGTCCTCGGATAGATATTTATAACGGTGTATCAAGTGCCCCAAACATAGATCATATGCAAAATTTACGCCCCTGTGAAGGTGACGTATCAACTACCCTGATCTTCACTTGTAAAAATATTTCGGGGTGACGTATGCAAAAGTTACGCTTTTCATCTTCCGGGGTTAGGGTTTTGGATTTTCCTTATGTTAAAAAGGCCCTTAGAGCCTCATTGTAAAACTCATCTTCTCGTGAATGCGAGTAGCCGTCATATCTCTTCTCAGAGATAATTTTCCACCATTCTAGCAAGTCTTTCACTCTGTATTTTTACAGTCTTTGTACATTTCTTTCATTAATATAAATTGTGTATTATTGTATCTCTGTGTTTATGGTTTCATCTTCGATATATTTCTGTTATATTATTGGATATCCTCGATATCTCTATGCATTTATTTATTATATCTCCACTCTCATTTTGTGGCGAAAATAATCTGGATCAGTGGTATCCAAGCAGGCTATTCTTGATCGATTTTTCAGTGCATGTCCCCAACGAGGTCTGAGTATAGAAAGTTGGGTCTTGAGCTTGTCTCTCTTGAGGAAAATCACTCTCGCACACCCAAGAAACCCTCAATGGCGGAAGAAAGGAAAAACGATGGAGTAGATGATCCTATCAATATGTTGCTTGAGGGACGAAATGATGGAGAATTTTTACCACATCCTTCAATGCCTGCCGATAGCAATAGGCGCATCTTCATCAAGTGGCCACTTTGCAAGCACCTTGCCTTTCAAGGTACAATTTAATTTTGATATTCCTATATTTGAAGGACAGATAGATGGAGAAGCCCTAAACAAATGGTTAAATCTGCTAGAAGGTTATTTCTTTGTTCACAATTTTTATGACAAAGAAAAGATCACCTTCGCACTCCTTAAATCTCTCCCCCGTGTCAAACATTGGTGGCAAACTTACTGGGAGAAAATTTCCACAAAGGAGTTTGGAATATATGGGGCCGAGCCCACTTGGAATTTTTTTGTGGATGTGGTAAAAGAATAGTATTACCATGTTGGCAACTATGAGGACCAATACATGAGATGGACCACACTGTGGCAAGAGAAGGGCCAAGCAATTCTGGATTTCACCAATACCTTCCATACCTTGTGCACCAAGTTGGGTATCAACGACTCCGAATGACATTTGGTTCTGAAATACTGTGGGGCTCTACATAGATACATCCAAACTGAAATGGATTTTCTAGACATCTCATCACTCAGTTCTGCTTATCGATATCCTGTTAAAATCGAGCAAAAATTTAAGAAACAGAACAAACGGGAGTTCGGATCTGCAAATCTGCAAGCACCAAAGTATGACAAAGACGACCCTAAAAAACAGTCTCTCAAAAACTAGTCCAAGCCACAGGAAAAGAAGGGCCACGGGAAGACAAAGAAGGACACTAAAAAATGGTGTGATTTCCACAAAATCCCCTAGCACAACACCGATGAATGTTGCTCAAAACAATTTTTGGTGGCCGATATCAAATATAAGGAGTCGAAACCTGACTCGGAATCTGATTCTAAAAATACTAGTAAAAGACAGATCATCAACGCAGACCCCACTGCTATTGTCGCGACCGCAACAATTCAACCAGAAGAACCAACAGATCTTGAAGAGGGGGAGTGCCTTTTTCATTCACAAATGTGGGTGAAGGTGACTCCACTGCATTTTATTGTTGATAGCGAAAGCCAGAAGAACCTCATCTTAGCAGAGGTCATCAAACAGTTGGGATTGTCGACAACACCACACTCGCAGCCATACAACATTGGGTGGCTCCGCTAAGGACGAGATCTTTGTGTCATCCAACAGTGTCAATTGTCATACGACATCCAACCCTTCAGGGATGAGGTATTATGTGATGTTTCCGCACTATATGTCTGTGATGTTCTCTTGTGCTAGCCATATATGTCAAAGTTCCATGTTATTTATGAGTCTCGAACTCGTAGTGTCATCTCTACAGAATATCAGAGGTAATTTCGACTATTTTCCCACCTAAAAAGTGTTGCAAGGTAGTATCTCATACAAAAAAACTTATCTTTTTCACGATCCAATGGAACATAGAAGGAGTTAGTATTAACTCATCTAACACAAATTGGAGGAGTTAGTACTAACTCCTTTGAAACTAAAAAAAATCCTTTCGTAAATCAGCCATAACTTTTGACGTGAGTGTTTGTTTTGTGCGTTCTTTACATTGTTGGAAAGGTATTTCAAAGATATAAAACTTCTTAGTCATATGATTTAATAAATTCCTAAATTATAGTATACTTATTTGTATATTAATATATAATACATTTTTGGTATCCCTGAAAAACGCAGCACCTCAATCACGAGTGGATGAACCAGGGATTGAATCCAAGGAAGCTTACTTGATATTTCAATTATTTTATGCCCCATTCATATGAATTATAATGATTAGTCTTGATGGTTTATTTGAATTTACTCTCATCTACTTTATGTTGAATGGTGCCAGGTATCGAGTGGAGGAAGGTCGCACTCAACATTCTTGTGATGCAATATACAACTAAAGACGATGAAGGAATAATAACAAAAGATGTAGCAGTGATAAAGGACAAACACGGGAGATGAAACAAAAACAACTAAAGAATAGCTCTGACCCACATGATGACCAACTGCCAAATTTGGTTAACAAATATGTTCCCATGCCCAGAACAAGCTTCATGGTGTGCAGGGCATGTATGTACGAAATATATAATGGCCCACCAACACTGATGACAAATTAAAAGCGTAACTCATGTCTTTGTTTCTCATGATTTCGAGGAGAATAATACAAACGTTGGAATGAAAAAGGTAACAAAGGAAGGAGGAAATGCAATGGTCATATTGAACCACAATAAATAATAGAATGAAACCCAAAGAAAAGGGATTTTGGCTCTTCAAACATTGTACACTTTTGAACTACTTTGGGAATACAATGTCAACTAAAATTGGAGAGTTGTCCTTGGAGTTTTCATGTACTATTGTTGAAACTATTAATATGAATAAGCCCTCATGGCCAAGTTTTGATAGAGAGAAGGACCCACATGTGTCATTGTTTTGATGTGAACTATTTCAAGAATAATGTTTGTTGTTCACATGGGTTGTAAGAGCATGTTTGTTTATGGACTATTCAGACGCAATATATGTCTTCTTGCAGTTTTGTTACTCTTTCTTATATTACATGTCCTGAGTGTACACTTTTGAACTACTTTGGGAATACAATGTCAACTAAAATTGGAGAGTTTTCCTTAGAGTTTTCATGTACCATTGTTGAAACTTTTAATATGAATAAGCCCTCATGGCCAAGTTTTGATAGAGAGAAGGAATCACATGTGTCATTGTTTTTGCGAACTATTTCAAGAAGAACGTTTGTTGTTCACATGGGTTGTAAAAACACATTTTCTAATAGACTATTATGATGCAATATATATCTTCTTGCAATTTTGTCATTCTTTCTTATATTACATGTCCCGAGCAAATGAGTTGTGAATGTATGCATAAATGTGACTTAGAATTTTCTGGTTATAGACTTGTATGGAGGTGTTTATAACTATGCACCATTCTGATTCAGTTTTCATCTGATTGGTGTTTATGCATAGTTTAGTTTAATTGCAACTCATTCTTTTACTATAGTTTACTCCTAGCTAGGATAGGTTAGATTAGAATTAGATTAGTCCTCCATTTATATAGTCTTGATCTTCATATTCCATTTGCACAACCAACCATCACTCACCCTCATCGATGAACTGGGCCGCAATTGGTTGAACAAAACTAGCAATGGCTACCGGGCCAGAATCCAAATGAGTTCCCTATTCCAAATGGTGATGGTAATTGGGACTTCACCGGGTAACCCCCATCGTTGTCAAGTTTAATTTAGACACGTCAACAAAAGGTTGTGTGCCTATATAAAACAAGGGAGGAAACCATTTGAGAGGGCATCATCCAACGATCAAGAGACAAGTTCTAAAATGAAAAAGGGGTAGACGAGTTAAGGAGGAATTGCAAACATTGCAATGATGCATCATGGATGAGTGGTGATACGTTCATAATTCTAACTGTAGTGATAAAGGAAGGTAACACAAGGGAAACTCAATGAATAAGAGTTGTATTTTTTTTTCACAGGTATTTTTAACAGAGCGGAAGCTCCTTTGTAAACTTTCTTTATGTGGAATGAGTAGTTGGATCGACACACTGTTGTTCTTCTTAAGTAAAAATATTGGGTATTAAGCTAGTTTGGATTCCTACTTGCGTGTTTCATTTCTATGGTGTACAAATTATTTATCTTTACTATTGTATGATCTAAGTATAAGAAAGTGTACAAATAACTGAAGTAACAAACGAAACATAAGGAAAGTGTATTCTGGGTTAAGTAACATCTTTTGGCCTTGCCTACAAGTGAACAACTGCGATGTTGCACGATTTTGGGAACCTTAGATGATTTTGCCATCCAATTGAGGGTTCGCCAGGCCTGTGACTGATGGTATCAAAGATGAAAATTTGGAAAGATATTTGGTATCGTCATTAGCGTGACAAGTGAGATCAAAGTGTAGAACTCAAGAAACCACAAAAGATCATTTTCAGTTCATTTTGAAGCTTGGCAGTCAGGACTATCTATGCATAGAAAGTCTAGCAATTCAGGTCACTTTACCATTTGAACGATTCGGTGAGAATTTCATGGTAGTGGAAAAGAGAAGGGAACAAAGTTGCATATTTTAGTTGAGAAGTTAGTAAATTTGGGTGTGGCCTAACTACCGAAGATGTAGGTGGAGGGTCACTAAAACGATGGAAAGAAAGGAAAATTGCAGGCTTGATGTTGATGAGCAGACCAAGGAAAGTTCAACAAGAATAAAATGTGGTATGGGTGAAAATGATGAAGGGTTCCTGATAAAGGATATGTCCAAATAAAAGAAGAGATTGAGCCTTAAGGTAGGGTGGCATCCAGACATGGAAGTGGTAGATCAAATCATAGAGAAGCTCCAAGGAATCGTCGCAAGATGGGATTCATGGGACAATTGGATAAAGACTCTCTTAGGGGATGCAAAACGTTTCCAAGTCACTAAAGAAGACTTATCCATGAAGGAGGAGATTGTTCTCACCGACACTCTCTTCACGACTCAACTGGATATCTTCATAGATATACAATCCATTATATGTGACATATGTCAACAAAATCACTTCACTAAGTATTTTTCAAAGAAGAGAAGGGAGGTCGAGATGATTTGGACGAGTTCAACCAAAGTTCGGTCAGGGATGAAGGAAGACTCGCTGCCATCATAGACTTTGGCTAGAACGAATGAGACGGTTTTGTGTTCATCATCAAGTGCACCTATGGAAGAGATGGACACTCAGTGCGAACCAAGTGAGGTTAGTGCAATGAAGAAACAACAACTAGAAGACAAAAAAATTGTAGAAGTTCTTTGTACAATGACCCATGGTGTAGGTGACTATCCAGAATCTAACAAAGGTGAATTGGTTGGTTCGATAGAATGAATCTCCACATGGAATGAATGAAGGAAATATTGAAGTTTCGATGGAAGTAGTCCAACCTTAACATCCTTCAAACGAAGCATTGGAGGTGTTGAGTGCACTGATGGATTTCATGAGAAATAGAGAAAGCAGTGGTGATGCTCCACATAAAAAATATGATTCATGTATTCATTTTTGGATGCAATGATATCTGAACTAAAGATTGCAACTCTCATTGACATTGTCTCAACAAATAATTTTGTTGAAGGGGTTGTCGGGTCACTTCACTATGAAACAAAGGTTGGCACGGGTTAGTATAAGGAATTTATATCTACAATGAAACAAGAAACAAAGTTAATTCATTCATCACCTATGGAATCTACTTGGGTGACTCTTTCAATGTTAGCCAGCATGAGGGAATTTCCAATAGTTGGAAAAATTACTTCCATAAGCAACAGAGAGATCAAGGAGCCTAGCAATAGCAGATCCATATAGGGAAAGTCTTCTAGGGTAGAAGGCGACTTCATTGGGATAGATCTCATTAGATTCAGAGGATTCTTTCTTGTGCATGCGTCAAATTCATCTTCTGACCACAGATCCAACACTGCATGCAACAGTAAACCCACGCATGTCCCATATCGGGATTCCATGCCAATTATCTAGCGATGCATGTTTGTTCTAGGTATTGTTCCATGATTTTACTAGTATTCTAGTATAGATATAGTCATTTGAAGGTCTAACTAAAGATTGGTTTGGTTATTTTTACATGCATGCAGTCTGTGTGTGAATTTTTGTACATTCACATCGTTATTTTAATTGCTTGAATATTTAATATATATTAAACAAGTTGTTCCACCTGAAACCACATGCAGAATCACAATGCATGTTAAATTCAAGTTATCAAACGCGGTCAGAAAACTAAATGGCCTATTCAACCACCCAAAGAGTATCACATCTGTGACATGCAGGGTCAGTAGAGAATTAATATCCAGATCTGTGGATTTTGGATATTACAAGTGGCAATTGAGCTTTAGTCCTTCCAGTCTCTGACAAAATTTTCCGTAAGTTTAGTAGAGAACCCAGGGGGACATAAGTATATAGGTGACGAATTTTTGACTTTCAGCAGGATAAGAGAGAGGAGAGGACCAAGATCAGATTATCCCTCCTTTTCTTACAGTTCATAGGAAGAGGAAGAGGCACACTGGGAAGCAGAAATAAGGGAAGAGCATGAGGTAGAGATTTAGGTAGAGAGGAGGATGGGAGAAATATATGAAAGGCCCGAAGGTAGTGGCAAAGAACCCATGGAGCTAAAAGCGGGCTTCATGCAGGTTCTTAACAATCTGGTGATCAGTCAACATGCCATGACTCAATATTTGAAATAGATAGAAGATAGATTGGATACATGGAACATTCCATGAGAAAATTTCCTCCATGCAACACAGGGGAACACAGGGTCATGTAGTAGAACCCATTCACCTACTCGCACCTACACATCATTGAATAATATTTGTAGGAAACTATTCCCTAGCTTTCATAGGGAACTTCTAGTAGCAACACAACAACCAGTAGCACAAAGCTCAACCACACAAGCAGAGGATATAGTTGATTACAGGAGAGAGTATGCCTCCCTAGGGCCAGAGTTCCATAATGACATGACTTTAGTAGAGTATTTCGAACTTAGACTCAGGAACCGTCCTAGAGCACCTCAGAGAGGAGGACAACAACAATGGTAGGGAAATAACATGGAGTTCATTCAAAAAGTAGGGAAACTCACTATACCCTCCTTTAATAGATCATACAGATGTACTATCAGAGCTTGGGTACAGAAACTTGACACATACTACAAGCTCAACCAAATGACAGAAACTAAAGCCATCAGTTTCGCTACTTTTAATTTGGAGGGAGAGGCCCATGAGTGGTGACACCATGGACTGGTGACGTTGGGTGATAGCCACATCACCTCATATAGGGAGTTAATGGAGAGACTTATGGACAGGTTTGAAAATATGGATCCAGAGATCCACTTTAGGGACTTAAACGAGTTGAGACAAACTGGTATACCTAATGCATTTATCACAGAGTTTCAAAGAATAATCGTGACAATGACAGAGATTTCAAAGCCTAGACTAATCATGATTTTCACAGAGGGTCTCATAGAACCCTTGAGACGTTGGGTGAAGACCTACAGGCCTCACACACTACAGGATTCCCTCCTACGCACTAAATATATAGTAGACTCAGTGTCGAAAACCAAAAAAAAATCCAAACCATTTGTTCCATAGAAGGACCAGGATAGGAAAAAATTCCAAAGAGAGTGGAAGGGTAAGGAGAAGTTGGATGATGATACAAGGAGTGATATTATCAAGAATAATATATTCTTCAACTGTAGAGGTCCATGGGTCCCCGACCACAGGTGCATGAGCAAGGGACAAAACCACTACATTGAGGTTGCAACAGACAATGATGAGGTGGAACGAGGAAGTCATGAAAAAGATAGTGAGTCCACTAACTCATAGGAGGAGCCATTTCATGAGGAGGAGGATCCTCCAAGGAGACCACCGACACAGGTAGGAGCATAGCCATTGGTAGAGCCACAACCTTGCGAGAAGGCTAAGAGATGAGCATTGGTGAAGAGAGGAGTCATAACGACCATTTTTGGGATTCCCTGGATATAAAACACTAAGGATCAGAGGGACTATTCAGGGACAACGTGCCATCACCTTGATAGATGGTGGAGAAACCCACAATTTCATTGACGTTGCAATGGTAGCTAGGAGAGCACTGAAAATCGAGGAGTTTGAGGGTTTTGTCACACGATAGAGTGTTTGGATCGAGTTCCAGAATTAGATTTACATCTGGGAAACTATACAATGAAGTATACATTCTATGTGGTTGACCTTTCTAACATAGATGTGGTATTGGGATTCAAATGGTTGATCATCTTGAGAAAGTTTTCTACCAATTACCAAACACTTGAGATGGGATTCAGAGACACTGAGGTGAAGAAGATTGTACTGAGGGGTATGTCGACATGGGCACCTAGGACAGTGTCATCAAAGAGGAGGGAGAGGATCTTCAGACATGGGGGAGTAGCATATGCAGTAGAGTGTGTGATCACCCCACGGAGGGATTCGGATAGTCACCAACAATATCAAGTAGAGATCATGGGTTTTTTGAGTCAATATGAGCAGTTTTTTGGTCCGATGTTGCTAGGGAGACCCCCAGACAGAGGGTTTGAGCACACCATTGAGATGGAGATCTCAGAAGATTGGGAATCACATTTTTTAGTAGAGTATTCCAAGAATAAGTTTGCATGTGAGTTATTGGACAGACATGTACAAAGTCATAGATGAGGCCATCTTGGTTGGTATAGAGTTGACATCCAACACCAGTTACCACCCCCAGAATAATGGGCAGACTGAGATAGTCAACAAGTGGATAGAGGGATACTTGAGTAACTATGTGAGAGCACATCAGAAAGCATGGGTAAGGTGGTTACATCTTGGAGAGCATTGTTACAACACTACCTTCCACATGTCCATAGGTATAACCCCATTTGAGAGCATTATATGGATATGATGCATGTTGGCCCTTGACCAAGTTTTGGGATATCCTTGGTCAAGTTTGACCTATTTTGGGACTTCGACAGCCTGTCGAAGGCGACGTGCAAGACGAAGCAGAGATCGCGGGTTCTCGTCCCGT
The DNA here is from genome assembly GCA_010110895.2 of Picea sitchensis. NCBI lineage: Eukaryota > Viridiplantae > Streptophyta > Pinopsida > Pinales > Pinaceae > Picea > Picea sitchensis. The sequence continues at coordinate 97,214 of SNQJ01S0022404.1, read as the reverse complement.
TTTTGGGTCCTTTTTGGGATTTTGGATTATGTAATGGGTATGGGGATGTTGGCCCATGGGTTTACCCATGTTTAGGCCTATTTTGTAAAGTATAAATAGATGTCTAGGCAATGTAAGGAGAGGCATATGTATATATCTGTGTGATATTGGGTAAAGTGCTAAGTATGGATTGTCGATGCTTTGTGCATACTTTGTGATATTTGCAGAGATATGTGTAAGTAATTGTAAGAAGGCTTGGTGTTGTACCCTAACTCAAAGAAGCAGGATTTGGCGGAGTGTGCGCAGATATCCTGTCTTCTACGGAGTAGGATTTTAATGCTATGTGCCTATAAGAAGCTTGACTGAAGATAATAAAGAAGAAGAGTTGGTGGACGTAGCCCCAGGGTGGGGGTGAACCACGTACATGTTGTGTTTCTATGCTTTGTGCGATGTGTTGATGTGTTTATGTATATACTTACTAAGTGCTTTGATATAGATAGATAGTTATGTTTATGATTTGTTCTAACAATGTATATGGATGTTAGATCGGACCTATGTGAATGTTCTTAGTGCTTGAATCTGCTAGATCTAATCTACCTCTCTATGATAAGTGCTTAGATACATCAGATCTTAATGAATGATGTGATGCTGTGTTTTATCTGCGGAGTACATAATGATCAAATATTGATGAACTATTGGTGCTAAGTGCTCTGTTAAGCATTTTAATCATAGATCAGTATCCCAACTAAGGTTGCAGACACCTAAGTCCTGCAACCACCCGTACCTCTACCTCGGGTGGGCCTTCATCTGCTTTGCAGGTGTTGCCGAAAGGGCTGGTAGTTAGGGTTTTGTTGGTTCATTGTTGTAGCGTTGAAACTTGGGTCTTCCCCTGTGCCAACAAATGGTTATGTTGTCGGGACTTGAAACTGTGATTGTTGGGAACTAAGGAAGAAGAAGCTTTGTGTAAAGATCCGACCTGAAAATGTGAAATCTCTATGCGTAGATCTATTGCCCTAGTGCACATCATTCCACTTGACCTGTGAAGCTATGTGCCAAGAAAAGAGGTCAGATATGAAGAAAAGAGGTCAGATCTGGAAGCTCTGTGCTCTGATAAAGGTAAGAATAGTGAAAATTTCTAGATCTGAAAGCTTTGTGCCCTATAGAAGTAAGATAAGTGGATTTTTTTGTTTTAACAGTATGGATCTAGGTATGTTTGATAGATTATGTTCTAGCTTGAAAACTAGGGCACTAATAGATGAAAGAAGGTTTGACATGTGTAGATATGATAAGAATAGTGAAAGATATGTTATACCTATGCATAGAAAGAATGTTTGGACTAACAAGTGGATGCAGGATCCTAGAAAGATTTTTTTGCAGGTTAGCTACCATGATCCTAGCGCACAGTACAGGAAAGACTGGGAATCATTTAAAAGAAAGAGAGGATTAACCCTCTGTTATAGTTGTAGAAAACCGGGACATATTTCTAAGGAATACCCTAGGAAAAGACCTAGTTGTCTTTGTTGCAAAGCTATGGACCATGAAGTATTTGATTTCCCTAGAATGATTGCTAATCTTGAAGGAATGAACATGAGACAAGAAAACCCTAAGGCAGATCCAGAAACTATGATTATGGCAGAACCCCAAAAAGAATCAGAGAAAGTATTACTACAGATAAAAGACACCCTGAATGACCACCAACATGTCATCTTATCAGAGATATTCAAAGAAAAAGAATGCATTGAAGCAAGAATAGGAGACTTCGACATTGACTATGTTCTAGATGAGGAAACACAGGTGAATATCATGACAGAAAGAACTTGGGAAGCTATAGGAAGGCCTGCTATTATTCCTTCATTAGGAGGAATAGGACTATTCAAAGGAAAGTTGATAAACCTATGTGGAAAGCTCACCTAGATACCTATCAATGCCAATGGGACTTCGATAGAGGAGGATTTCGAGATTGTTAAATTTATTGAGAACACCGCCCCATTTACTATGTTACTAGGGAAACCTTGGATTGAATGATATTAGGCTAGATGGAAGGAAGAAGAAGAAGTTTTAGAGAAGAAGAAGCAAGAGTTAAAGGATTTCATGGCTAGAAGGATCGCACACTTGATTGAAGAACAGAAGAACAGATCGAAGCTATTTAACACCAGAGACATGGATGTCAAAGTTGCAAGAACACTAGAAGACCCACAGAAGATTGATGTACCTATTCCAGATAAAGAGGAAGTATCACCCTCAAATCTTAGGAAGAATCTCAACAACGCGAAGTAACTATGCCAAAAGCAGTTAAGAATCAGAATGGAAAAAGGCATACCAAGACGAAGCTCACTGGGAAAAAGGCCAGAAAGATGATTAAAAAGAGAGCTAAGATCGAAAAGTTATAGAAGGCTCCAGAGGGAACTTCACAGAGGGAAAATTTGCAAAATTGGAGCTTCGTCGGGATAACAGAACAACGTAACATGTTGCTTCACTAGGGTGAAGCAATATAGTCGTTGGGAACAATATAATTGTTCAGCCGACCCCCCAAACAGGTAGAAAGTGATTTATGGATCGCCACCAGACTGTTGGACCACGTCGTAACAGATAGAATAGAGTTAATGAAGGTTTCTCACCATTTGTAAGAGATCCATTGCCAAGTTATCTATTTATCCCGTTGCGCCATGCACCGAGAAAACTTTTGCTAACTGTGAATCTTAGCCCACAAACTCGTTGATTTTACACAATGATCATTGCGTTATTTCCCTCTTTCCCATTGCAGTGTCTAAGTTACTCCTCGAAGCCGATATTTCCAACCCCAAGCATGTATGTCGGACGAGTTTAGCACTGCATAGAAAGTTGTCGAAGAAGTTCTCATCGACTTCATGACTGAACGAGTAATGTCGATGTCTGCAGATATACAAGCGTCATCGACGAGAGGACTGCAAGCCTCTCTGTCTACTACTCGCGGAGTCAGATCATCCCGACCCTCAGCGGAAAAGAGAACCAAGCATAAAGACGACCTAGCAAATGCGAAGTTGATTCCATCCATATTGCCTAATTACATCTTGCCTCTGGCTGGTGCGATGAATCGTAATAGTGTGCCATGAGATTTTGAGTACACCATAGTTACTACGTACCTCCCAAAGGGGATACACGTAGTTCGAACAGAGTAGGATAAGATTTATGGTATGCTTTCCCCGTACAAGTACCTAACCAGAACGAAGGGGAAGAATTCAAAGATAATTCCCCAGCTGTGGGAGATGAACCTCACGCAGTCCATCCTGCTAAATGTCATAAAGATCCCACACTTCGGAAGACACCGGGAAGTCAATGCATGTGTCAAGCTGCTACTTTCGTGTTATCATGGCAGCTACTTATGGCTAGACCATCGTATTATAGTTTACCCAACGCTGATCCATAGGATCACGGGACTGAGTATGCAAGGACCCGACCAGTAGGACTTCTACCCAGGAGAGGCCACAGATCGTTCACTAGCATAGAAGATAAAGGATACATATGGCGATGTTGAGAAGGGAACAAGAGGATACAAGGTAGCTTCCATACAGAGTGTCACAGTGCGCCTAACATGTCAACTGATAGTTGGAACGTTAGTAAGGAAGAATTGACCTACGCAGGTCACCGACTTTGTCGTTGACCTCGCAGGGAAGTGTGTGAAAGGCCTACAGATGAACTGGGTGAAGTACCTAGTTAACCAGTTGGAACTAGATTGCCAAGAAGCACAGGATCAAGGTTATGAATTTCATTTCAGTTGGCTCCTGATCCTCATTGCATTTGTTTCCTGGGAGATGACGGAAGGTGCAACCTTCCCAGACATAGAGTTGTTCGAACCACTTGCTACGAAGTTCACTACCTTTTGGTATTCAAGTGATATGAACAAACAGTGGCAGTTGAATGTTGTGTTTCATACATATTACCTCTAGCTAAAGAGAGCCATCGAATCTGAGCCTTGCATGACTCTGAACACCTTACAAAGGTTTTGACCCCTAATGAAGTTCAGTGCAGATCGACACTTCACCTACATTACAACGTGAGCAGATGAACATAAAGAGCAGCTCCAGTCGTATTATAAAATTACAGAAGAAGACCTTGAGGAGATCACTAAGGAATGGTCTGTTGACCTCCTTATCCCCGCCAAACCTGTAGAGATATATGATCTTAACAGCCCAGAGGACACTCATAAAGAACAGAATACACCCAAGAATACTGAGGAGGTCCAAAATTTAAGCATCACCTCAGGAAAGACTGCTTTAGTGTCACCTGACCAAGGGGGTGGTGACGAAGTAGAAGCTAAATAGAAGCCAGGCAAGGTAACACTGCCCAAAGACGAGGTTGACCCCTTGAAGAAGAGGAAGGTTTCCCCCCTGAAACATTATTCTTGGAAGAAATCAAAAGCCACCATGACCAAGATGCAGACTGTCCTCACCTCCGATGATTTTAACTTCATCATAACATCCCTGAACGACGCCTCACTAGAAATAGTAGAGAAACAAGAAGCCAAGCAGGAAGAAATATATGATAGAATTGAAGTCAAACTCCGAGAGGTACAACAGTCCCTTTAGTCCAGCCGCGTATTCTCCACTACGCCCCTGCCATCGGGAGAACCAGAGTTGGGACATGAGCCAACCCAACTCCACAGACTAGCTGATATAGTCGAAGCTCTCCTTCGACGAGCACAAGAAGAAACAGAGCAAGCCACCTAGGCCTTGAAGAAAGTGCAAGGCGTACTCGTAGAACAATGCAACGCTGCAGAGCAGGAAAATATTGCTCTCCAAGCGAAGTTCGATGAAGAAAAAGAACAGATACAGCAAGAAAAAGAACAGTTTCTCACAGAGCAACTCGAAGTAAAATAAGCGGTCGGCAAAGCACTTCGCTCTATGACAAACTTAGAAATAAGGGTAGAGGATCGAGTCACATAGCAAGTAGAGCAACTCGCAGAAGCTATCCAGTAGCTACAACAACACATGGCAGACTTATAGTTCCACACAGTGCCCGAGACTCTGTAGGATGTAAGGGATCAAAGAGAAGAAACCGCCCAGAGCGCAATTGAAAGGATAAAGGCCCTTGCCATGGAATGAAAGCAACTATGTAATCGCAGTGCCCAGACGTATGAGCAATTCACTGAGAACCCAGAATTGCAAGCACTAGAGTCATAGCTCCAGGAAGAAAAGCAACAAGCAGAGACAATACAAGTGCAGTTGAAGCCCCTATTAGTTTTGGAAAGAATGAAGCGATCCCAAGAGAAATGCACCGCCCAGTAGTAGATCCACACTCTCCAAAGTAGAGTTATGGAAGTAACTCAGAGTCTCCAACCTGTACAAGATAAGGCTTACCAATTTTTCATAGAGGTCGAAGGCCGAGGAGCATAACTGGAGCAGGTTGTCACTGCAGTTGGACAACGCCTAGAGGGACCTATGAACGAGGTAGTCATCCAAGAGTTCACTGAACAAGAGGCTTTGGCACAACAACAAGTCAAAGCAGCTCAAGCCATGCTCGAATATTTCGAAGCAAAACTACCCAGATCAGAGTGACTCGGGACGAGTCACAGGTGAGTGTTGGGGGCCCATTGGCCCTTGACCAAGTTGGGGGCCCGTTGACCAAGGTATTAAAGGATAATCTACAAGTGGTGCAGAATCGACAGAAGGTGAATGTAGACACACATGGGATAGAGTGTAGCTTTGAGGTTAGGGATCTAGTATTTCTAAGGATACAACCATACAGGAAGCCATATTTCAAGAAGAGTGGAGCGGAGAATCTTAAACCTAAATTCTACAGACCATATAGGGTCATACACAGGGTAGGTGAAGTGGCCTATGAGTTAGAACTACCAAAGGGGAGTCAAATTCACAATGTGTTCCACGTTTCTTGCCTCAATAAAGCAGTGGGACAGTTCATTAGCAATTCTGAGGAGATACCACCTTTGGATGAGGAGGGACAGTTAGAGTTGGTTCTGGAGGAGATATTGGAGTTCAAAGAGAGGAAATTGAGGATTCGGGTCATCAAAGAGTGTTTTATCAGATGGAGGGGACTTCTAGTAGAGGATTTTACTTGGGAGAGTGATCACATTTTGCAACACCTAGGATTGATGTTTCTTGACAACAATCATTTTCGGGAAGGAAGGAATGTAATGTCCCTTTCTGAGTGAGGACTCCGTAGAGGAGGGATTAGTAGTCTAAACATCCCCTTTAGACTATAGATAGGAAGAAATAAGGGAAAATGTTCATTTGATGGCATTTCACTAGGGAAATGTTACAATTTGAAAGTGGCATTAAGTGACTAAGTGGAAAAAGGAAATTAAGTGCTTAAGTGAATATTAAATCAGAAAAATTAGGAAAATCTCTTAAGTGAAAAGTCAATGAAGAATTAGGGTTCCAGTGGATATATGGAAAATAAAAGTGACCTAATCGGATATTATTGATGATTTGTGAATTGAAACCAGAGTTCTAAGGAGAAACTCATATTCAGGCGAATTTGAGGGTACTTGTGGATTCCAGGAGGAAGACACCGAAGGATTGGATTCGGTGTTGAGAGAGACACCCTATCCAGTCGGGGAGACCACATAGGTTTTCCATTTCTTTCATTATAGATCTACAGTTAGACTGAGTGTGGAGATCAGAGATCCATCTCCACTAGTCAGATTCCAGCATGATTTTTAGAGGATACATCAGAGCTATAGTCGGTCTCTCTTCCTGAGGAGGCCTAGAAAACCTAAACCCTCATAACCAATTTGATATCAGGGGAAGGTGCTTCATTTGAGCTATCCATCACATTTTTTCGATCCTTCTAGCCATCAGGGCATGACATTCAATTAGTGGAGTTGCAACATGCTTGCAAGACAGAGGCGAGATCACATATTCTCATATCTACTCAAACAGAGGGTTAGTGAGCCAGATTCCTTTTGACCCATTGGAGAGGGAGGCAGGGTGCTCCATTCAAGACAGATTCCATCATATTCTGATGGTGGAATCTACTTGGGAAACTCTTTCAGTGTTAACCAGTGTGAGGGAATTTCCAACAGTTGGACATATTACTTTTGGCAGTGATAGAGAGATCCAAGAGCCTAGCAACAACAGATCCATCTAGGGCGAATCTTGCTCGTGCATGCAACAGATTCATCTTTTGGCCGCAGATCCTACGCCACATGTAGCAGTAAACCCATGCATATCGCAGATCGAGCTTGCATGCTAATGATATAGCCACTCATGTTATTTCTAGGTATTGTTCCATGCTTTTACTAGTATTATAGTATTTATCTAGTCATTTGAAGGTCTAACTAAAGATTGGTGTGGTTATTTTTACATGCATGCAGTATGTGTGTGAATTTTTGTACATGTGTGTCACTATTGTAATTGCTTGACCATTTAATATATCTTAAACAAATTGTTCCACCTGAAACCACATGCAAAATCACCACACATGTTAAATTAAAGTTATCAAACGCAACCAGAAACCTAAATAACCCATTCAACCACCCAAAGAGTATCAAATCTATGACATACAGGTTTAGTAGAGACTTAATACCCAGATTTGTGGATTTGGGATATTACACAAGTGTACCTATGACAAGAAAGAGAAAACTTGGGAGGAAACTATTTGATTAGGATGATGTAGGAGGTCAATTAAGTGGACTCTCCCTCTCATGCAGTGCATCGATCAAACAAGGATTAACATAATATTGGTTTTAATAACATGGGTGAAAAGAGACAATGATTGACAAGAGTAGAGAACTCAACGAAGATCATTATTGGGAGAATGGGTTGAAGTCGGGCTCAGGAGATGCTGCAAGATGGGAAGGTCACATGAACCATAACCACTCTTGTGGAGAAAAATGGATCATGCATTCATACGAAATCACCAGAAGATAAGGAATGTTCGATAAGATAGTCCATATCCTCACTTGGGGCATTTGAACCAAGAAACGAAGCTGAGCAGGGAGCCAAGGAAACCAACGGTTCTAACTTGGAAGATGAAACAAAGGAAGTGGGCATAGAGGACCCAGATCCCACAACCCAAAATCGAAGGTTGACGAATCGACCAAGTGAGAAAGAGTGTTCTTGGGTGCTCTGGATGACTCGCCCAAGGGATGCATGCCCTTTGGAAAATTCATTCTGAACCGAAAGTGGACAAATGACCAAGGGTTGCATCGCTTCATGGTGAAGGGGCACGTCGATTGGAAAGTTTGGGAACTTATATAAACCAAGTGAAGAAACTGTTTGGGAGGGAATCGTCCAACGATCAACAGATAATTTATGAACCAAGGAAGGGGGGAAATGAGCTAAGGAAGAACTACAGGCATTGCAGTGATGAAGCACGAAGGAGTGGCGGTCTATTCATATTTCTAACTATATTGAGGAAGAAAGGGCACACAAGGGAAACTTGTTGAAGAAGAGTTGTATTGTTTTCACATGGGCTCTTTGTAACAAAGTGAAAGCTCCTTTGTAAAACTTTTTTTGTGTGGAATGACTGGTTGGCTCAACACGCTTCTATTCTTCTTAAGTAAAACTCTTGGATAATAGGTTGCTTTGGCCACCCACTTGCATGTTTCATTTCTACTATGTATGAATGTTTTCTCTTTACTGTTGTATGATCTAAGTATAATAAAATGCACACATAACTGAAGTAGCAAAAAAAATGTAAGGAATGTATATTCTAGGTTAAGTAACTTGGTGTGGCCTTGCCTCCAAGAGAACAATTGTGGTGTCGCATGGTGTTGGGAACCTTGGATCATCTTATATTATAAATATTAAATGCTAATTCTTTTACTTTTTATTTTATTTATTTCATATAATAAATTAAGCAACTTTATTAAATTTAATCATTTTCTTCTATTTTCATTTTATTTTCATTTGGTTTGTTATTAAAATTCCAAAATTTTTAAAAGAGATTTCGACACACACTCCTCACAAAATACCCACTACATACATGATATAATCAACCATATTAATATTCATTATTATTATTATTTATATTATCGTTATAAAATAATATTCTAAAATTCTAAAAAATTATTAATGTAAATGTTTTTATATATATTCAAACATATATCACAATTAAATGTAGTTTTGTTAATATAATATTATAATGTGGATAGTTTAATATATGATAACAAAATATAACCACTTAATATAATAATCCAAATTTATATACATGCCTTTATGTTATAAATTATGAAAATATTAAAAAAAAAAGATAAATCATATTTCAAGATATTACAATAGTGAGAAAATTCATTATCATGTACGACGTGATGTAGGCCATTCTTGTCTCACTTTGTTCCTTCCTATCTACGTGTAACACTCAAACACTGAAATAAATAAATTATTTTTTTAAAACCTTTTATTTTAATTACCCATTTTAATAACTATTTAATTACCGATTTTAATAACTAGAAATAGGCTTTAGAACCCTATTGAATAGGGTTGTCTTCTTCACCTTTCACCCTTCGAACCAGGCTTTTACTCTCCACCGTTTGGACATTAAGGCACTTACTCCACTCACGATAGATGGAATTTGAAAACATGTTTATTTGTTAAATTTAATTATTTTAGCAATTTTGTTAATTATTTTTAATATTTTGATAATGGATTATTTATCATATTTGTATCTTGACTATGGAGTGATCCAAAACTAAAAAAATACAACTTAATTATTTTAATTATGTTTAACATTTTAATTTTTTGATAATAGATTATTTATCATATTTGATCTTGATGATGTAGGGACCAGTAAAATTTACAATTTCCTAATTTTAAAAAATTGAAAAAAATAAAAAAGTAGAACGTTAGAGTACGTCTCTACTTGTCAACGTAAGACGTGATAACAAAATTTCAAAAAATATCGATAGACTAGTCTGATTTGGAATGACTAATCCCCGTGCCGTGTGCCATGTGATTACGAGGCTATTTGAAAATAAAAAAATCTATCTTCATTAAAAAATGCGGGCTACTAACCTCTTTTCTGGTATTCGGAAGAGAGTATGTAACCTATAAGTTCTACGGGCTTTCGGTTCGTAGAATAAACACGGCTTCTTTTAGGTTACCAGAATTTGTTTGTCTGCCATATTTCATGGATTCCACTGCATCACGGTCTGCGTTAGACGCAAGAACACCGTCGATACAGGTGGTAGTGGTGCCATTTCCAGCGCAGGGACACCTCAATCAATTGCTTCATCTGTCCAGGGCTATCGCTGCACGAGGACTAAATGTTCTCTTTGT
>SNQJ01S0022404.1:16623-67169 GCA_010110895.2 Picea sitchensis | reverse complement strand
GAGGCGAGCTGAGATGCTAGTCTATCTCTGGTTCTTGTGTGGCCCCTTTGCGGCTCGGGGGGCTAAGGGGGAAGCAGAGTACCCCTAGCGTTTGGCTGGGAGGTACCGGTGAGCTTTCTTTGGTCGGCAAGAAGAAGCGGCACGGAGCGAGGGAAGCGGCACAGCGCGAGGGACGTCTCCGAAGTGGGCGAGTGGCAACGGTATGATTTTAATGGTGAAGTAGAAAGCAGTTTTATATTTGGCAAAATTATTGTTATTGGTGATAATATGATGAGATTGGTTGGCATTATAGTTTACAATTTTGTTCCGCAATGATATTGTAGAGTTTGTTTATATTCTGATCATGTGTCACCTTAGTTATGATGTCATGTGTTTTTGCATTGATATGAATTAGGTGATGTTGTTAATTTCTTATTTGTTAAAAAGAAAAAAACAGAAATTTTTTTTACTATTGAACTTCGTTATTCATAGACATAACGAAGGGGCCGTTACAAAAACTCTCGAGTTCGAGGAAGAACTGAGGAACGAGTGTGTTCTGGTCGTAGGATGTGGCTAGCAAGGTTATGATACAATATGATAAACGAGGGGGCTGAGTGACTAAGGAAACTCTCGAGTTCGAGGAACCTGAGGAACGAGTGTGTTCTGGTCGTAGGATGTGGCTAGCAAGGTTATGATACAATATGATAAACGAGGGGGCTGAGTGACTAAGGAAGTACCTAGGAAGGCCTCTTTGCTTGGCATAGAGAAAATTCGTTGCCAAGATCCTGTGGGAGGTGGAGAGTAACCTCCATCCCTAACTGTCACTGAGCCAAGAGGAGGAGAGTAACCTCTGTCCCTAACTATTGTTGAGCCGAAAGAAATGATTCTATCTCAATGCATCGTGGTCTAGATTAGGGGTGTCCAGTGGTAAATCTGTTAGGAATAATTGAGCCTATGGTTGCGGAAACATGCACCCCTTCAGCAGTCGCATCACGTAGTCTGGTTCTGATAAATGTTTTCATACTTTGTGCATTGAAATGGAATAATGGCTGAATGCATGTATTTATCTGTCTATGAATGGTTTATGTATTGAATGGTCAAGCTATGTGTATGCATTTGTCATCTTGTGAACTTATGCTTCTCATTGATTGTCTATATGTCCTTAATCCTATCATTCGAGGTGTATTGGGACATAAACCTGTAGGACGATTGAGATAGAAAGTATTGCATCAATATGGCCTTGTCCATCAACAGAGGATATCTCCTTCAGAATCATTGTTGTGCGACTAGGATATCATGCCCAAGTCCTTAACACTGTCATGATGAAGCTAAAGGAAGGATAGCGAGAATTAATTCTCAAAAGGGAAGATCCTTTCATTTGAAAAATGAATGGATGAGATCCGTTCGAGGACCCACCCATATGAACAACACTTAGGAACCTTAGGCTAAGACTAAGGGAGCTAAATCCTTCTGAATTCGAAGCTCTGGAAGTCTGAGACTTCGGAGTATTGTCGACTCTACTAGTCATAAACTAGATGAAGGTAACCTGGAGATTCAATTACAGGCAAGTTAACCGACAATAGATGGTTACCCTTGTGGTTAGACGAACCTGTCTTATCGATTAAACTGGGATCCAACTCCCCATTGCGAAGTAGCTCGAGCCACCGGTTGAGAATGTTCAGGGGTTCCTTAGTCATTGGATCTATTGAATTCAAGACGACGAAGTCGAAGTTCCACTTCGGGATAATGGAGATGCTATAGCATCAAAACCTCTGAACGCCAAAGTTATGAAGTAAACGAAAGCCATAGATTTTGGGGGATATCATTAGGAGCCCCACCTAATGTTCGATCATTTAGGAGGAGGGACCCACACAAGGTACTTTAGTGAATTCCTTCTTTGGCAGAATGGAGTGGGAGCAATGCCAAACCCCCAAAGGTTGGAGCCACGGAGTAACCACGACCATATATCTAAGGATCCTTAGGGTTCTTTTTTAGCTGTCGGATTTATGATGTAGTCAGCCCGAGGAGTAAATTAAGGAGTAATTTAAGGAGTGATTGAGGAGAAAATTAAGGAGTGATTGAGGGCGTACCAAGGAGTAATCTAAGGAGTGATTAAGGAGAAATTTAAAAGTGATTAAGGAGCAATTTAAGGAGAACGCATAAGTGATTATGAGTAATTTAAGGAGTAATTTAAGGAGCGATTTTGGGGGGAGTGAGAGAATTGAGTCTTTAATAATTAAAAAGAAATTAATTTGGAGAACCAGAGGCGCGACACCATTTGGACGGCGGAGACTGTTAGAGAGGGTTAGTCATTAAAAATTAATTAATTAATGATTTCCATGAATTCAGGGTCAGTCCCAAAATTCTATAAAAGGAGGGAAAGGAAGGAAGAAGGGGGAAGAACGGTTAGCGTAACGTTACGCTACCAACTTGTGGCTTGACGGGTTGTTTGTGGGGAGTTGGGTATATCTTAGCCAAGTTTGGGAGGGTAGCTCGGCTGTGGAGGCGAGCTGAGAAGATAGTCTATCTCTGGTTCTTGTGCCCCTTGCGGCTCGGGGGCTAAGGGGGCAGAGTACCCTAGCGTTTGGCTGGGAGGTACCGGTGAGCCATCGGCAAGAAGAAGCGGCACGGAGCGAGGGAAGCGGCACAGCGCGAGGGGACGTTCCGAAGTGGGCGAGTGGCAACGGTATGATTTTAATGGTGAAGTGAAAGCAGTTTTACATTTGGCAAAATTATTGTTGGCTGGTGATAATATGATGAGATTGGTTGGCATTATAGTTTACAATTTCGTTCCGCAAATGATCATTGTAGAGTTTGTTTATATTCTGATCATGTGTCACCAGTTGGCGATGTCATGCGTTTTTGCATTGATAAGGAATTAGGTGATGTTGTTAATTTCTTTATTTGTTAAAAAGAAAAAAACAGAATTTTTTTACTCATTGAACTTCGTTATTCATATTACAACGAAGGGGTCGTTACAAAAACTCTCGAGTTCGAGGAAGAACTGAGAAAAGAGTGTGTTCTGGTCGTAGGATGTGGCTAGCAAGGTTATGATACAATATGATAAACGAGGGGCTGAGGAGTGACTAAGGAAGTACTCAGGAAGGCCTCTTTGCTTGGCATAGAGAAAACTCGCTGATCCTGTGGGAGGTGGAGAGTAACCTCCATCCCTAACTGTCACTGAGCCAAGAGGAGGAGAGTAACCTCTGTCCCTAACTATTGGGTTGAGCCGAAAGAAATGATTCTATCTCAATGCATCGTGGTCTAGATTAGGGGTGTCCAGTGGTAAATCTGTTAGGAATAATTGAGCCTATATTGCGGTGGAAACATGCATCCCTTTCAGCAGTCGCATCACGTAGTCTGGTTCTGATAAATGTTTTCATACTTTGTGCATTGAAATGGAATAATGGCTGAATGCATGTATTTATCTGTCTATGAATGGTTTATGTATTGAATGGTCAAGCTATGTGTATGCATTTGTCATCTTGTGAACTTGGCGTTTGATTGATTGTCTATATGCCCCAACTTATCATTCGAGGTGTATTGGGACATCAACCTGTAGGGCGGCCGAGATAGAAAGCATTGCATCAATATGGCCTTGTCCATCAACAGAGGATATCTCCTTCAGAATCATTGTTGTGCGACTAGGATATCATGCCCAAGTCCTTAACACTGTCATGATGAAGCTAAAGGAAGGATAGCGAGAATTAATTCTCAAAAGGGAAGATCCTTTCATTTAAAAGCAAGACAAGCGGATGAGATCCGTTCAAGAGGACCCATATGACCAACACTTAGGAACCTTAGGCTAAGACTAAGGGAGCTAAATCCTTCTGAATTCGAAGCTCTGGAAGTCTGAGACTTCGGAGTATTGTCGACTCTACTAGTCATAAACTAGACGAAGGTAACCTGGAGATTCAATTACAGGCAAGTTAACCGACAATAGATGGTTACCCTTGTGGTTAGACGAACCTGTCTTATCGATTAAACTGGGATCCAACTCCCCATTGCGAAGTAGCTCGAGCCACCAGTTGAGAATGTTCAAGGGTTCCCTTAGTCATTGGATCTACACCAAGACGACTTAGTCGAAGTTCCACTTCGGGATAATGGAGATGCTATAGCATCAAAATCCCTGAACGCCAAAGTTATGAAGTAAAGTAGAGTCATAGATTTGGGGGAGATCGTCAGGAGCCCCGCCTACCATCTGATCATTTAGGAGGAGGGACCCACACAAGGTACTTTAGTGAATTCCTTCTTTGGGAGAATGGAGTGGGAGCAATGCCAAAACCCCCAAAGGTTGGAGCCACGGAGTAACCACGACCGTAGATCTAAGGATCCTTAGGGTTCTTTTTTAGCTGTCGGATTTATGATGTAGTCAGCCCGATGTTGACCGCTTTGGGAGGACAAGGGTGCTGTAACATCAAAATCCCTGAATCCTGAAGTGACAGGAGCCATCGATTCGAGGACGCTTCAGGACTATTTATAACCATCATATCTAGGTTGTGGTGATCTCGATGCTGACCAAATCTAGGAGAAAATAATATTTTTCATCGCAAAACTCCCGAAGGTTGAAGTTGCGAAATGATGTGAGCCATGGATCTATGGATCCACGTCACCGGATTTCGACCGTGAGATCTGAGGGATGTTAGAAGGATGTCATTCTGGGTGACATGGACCCATGATATATGTTCCATGTGTCACTTGGATTCATGCATATCACTTACCCTATATACCTGTTGGAACGTGACACATATCACCCCCTGATGAGGGAATGTGTCACCCCTGGCCCTTCCACATGTCAGCCCCTGGTACATGCCCTCCTAACCAGACTGGTTGGTGAAGTGACCTTAATTCCGGGACTTCGGAGGATTTGGGGTGTAGTATTGTAGTATTGTAGAGAACCTTTACTTTGGAGTTTTAACACATCAGAAGGAAACAGGTGTAAAATATTGAAGACTCCGGAAGTCGCAGGGAACCGGAGGATATATGAACCATCCATAAACCAGGACATGTGTCAATATATCATTAACTCCGAAGGAGAGCCACTCTAGAGGATTTGAAGCTTAGTGATTCGAAAATCCCCGAAGCTCGGAGTAGCGAAGACGATCTCAATTGTCCGTCATTTGGGGACGTGTGGAGAGCTATCTGTTACTTCAGAGGATATCCCCTTTTAAGAAAAGTGGAACAAGAACTCCCGAAGGCATGGAGACTAGATTTCACCTAAGCTTTCAATCTCAGAGGATAGGTGTCAGAAGATCTATCACTCCGGAAGAAGGTTTGTTGTGAGAGTCGAGAACTACTGAAGGTCGAAGCATTGGAGTTCATCATAACCATTAGTAGTGGAGGATGCGTGTTAGGAGATCTGACACTCTGAAAGGATTTCACTTCAGAGGTTTGTGTTTGTGATTACTTTAGAATTCTCCAAAGCATAGAGTCACGAAGTAAATCAGAACCCTTGATGTTCTATGGATGCATGGCGTAAGAATCGCGCAGTCCAAAGACTTGGCACTCCGAAAGACTTGGGAGAGGTATATTTTCTAGTTCTAAGATCTGTTTTGAGCATGGAGGAAGAGGTTGAAAATTCCTAGACGAGAAGGATGTGATAGAAATCACAGAATTAGGATTTGAGATAGTTAAGGAAAATGAAATTATGATGCCCCACCCCTTAAAAGAGAATTTAGGGGTCGGGTGTGTTATAAATTGGTATCAAATCATGGTTACAACACTTGGCCTGCTTGGGCTCATTTAAAAGTCATGTAAAAACCACATTTAAAGTACTTTTAAGGGTGACACCCTATCTTAACTCTTTCCTAAAGAGTTTGGTTAAAATTTTACTGAAGAAATAAATGAAGCTTTCTACTGTGTGTGTATTTAAGAAATACGAAGTATGTGTTGTTCATAAACTAATGGATTGTTGGATAATAGTAGGTGTTTTGTAAGCACTCAAGCAGTCTATAAATCGCGGGAAAAATAAAAGTATAAAGGATGGTGACACGTCAGGAAGTGGGGTATGGATCCCACAATAGAGACGAAGAATCTGACGAAAGGAGGGAGGTGGAAACCCCTCCGGATCTGGATGAAATTGTAAGGAGCCTCATGGCCGAATTACAGAGTTGCACAAATGACAACGAGAGATTGATAAAGGAGCAATAAAAAAAAATAGAAATTAATGCAGTTTTGTTGTATAGCTTATCTGACATACAGAGGCAGCTGCAGCATGGACCCACAACTAGTCATGTGGACCGACGACATACGAAGAGAAGTCAAAGTCCACCTGAGATACAAAAATTTGGTCACATAAGTGGCCACACTAGGAGGAGTACCTCGAGGAAGGCCCAACCTGGAGGCAGAGGACACTCATCGAGAGAGTCCTCTGGGAAGGAAACTAGAAACTACAAGGGATATTCTAGTAGCAAAACTAGCTCACATTATCAAAGGAAAGGAAAGAAGCGAAAGCATTCCAAAAGTCGTGATCCTGAAGCGTTCAAGAAATCCACACTACCCTCTTTCGATGGAGAGATTAAGAGAGGGGAAGAAGTAGAAGCTTGGATGCTTGGTTTAAAGAAGTACTTCAGAGTCCATGATTACTCTGAAAACTTGAAGGCTCCAATAACCATATTCAACATGAATGGGAAGACTTCCATTTGGTGGGAAGATCTTAGGAATGTGAAAGGAATCCATGAGAAGGACTTGTCATGGAAATAGTTTGAGGAATACTTCAAGAATAAGTATATGTCAGAGAAATACTTTGACAAGAAGACTAAATATTTCTATGAACTCAAGCTGGGACAAATCACCATAGAGAAATATATCAATAAATTCCTTTAGATGATAAGGTATGTACCCTACATAAAGGATGAAAAGGTAAAAGTGCAATGATTTATTAGTGGGTTACCTTAATCCTACCGGAACAAGATTGAGTTTGACGAGCCAAAGACCTTAGAAGATACTATCCAGAAGGCAAGGTATGGTTATGAATAGTTTGGGAATCAGACAGAACCTCGTGAGGACTAGAAGAAGAAAAGTAGTTCGGGATTCAAGAAGAAGGGGTTTAAATCCTCAATATTTAAGAACTATGGGAAGGGTTCTAGGATGATCCTTCCTACTAAAAGTGTGTATAAACATAATTTCCCCTTCTAGAGTGGAAATAAACATTTTGGAGCAACCTCAGGAAAGACTGATAACCCAAAGCGAGAACCCTTGAAATGTTGGGGTTGTGGAGAAGAACATCTGCTGAGGGATTGTCCACATAGACAATAGAACAATATGAGAGTCTACAAAATTCAAGAAGCTACCACATTCAATGATTTGTCTAGGAGCATGCCACAGATTTATGCAGCCTTGGATAATAAACAAGCCGACCACCAAGCTTCAGTGGTGGAGATGGAAAGTATAATTGCTAACCATCTAGTTTCTATTTTAATTGACCCTGGTTCTAATTTGAGTTATGTGGCCCCTTAGATTGTTGATAAGTGTAAACTACAACTAGTTAGACATGTTAATCCATTGTTGGTACAACTAGCCACTGGAACCAAAATAAAAGTAGCAGAGGTCATACCAGCTTGCTAATTCATTATGGATGGATTGCCTACCCAAGCGACCCTTAACATACTTCCCCTAGGATATTATGACCTGTTTATTGGTACGGACTGGGTAGCCAATTATAAAACCAAGTTGGATTGTTACCATAAAACTTTGGAATGTGAAAATGAAGAAGGGATAAAAATAACCCTCTAAGGGATTCAGAAGCCTGTCTCAGTGAGACAAATATCAACCCTTCAAATGAAAACGTATTGCAAAAAGGGATGTCCTCTATATGAAATACAGGTGTTGGAATATGTTGAGGATGAAAAACCAAACCTAGAGGACCACCCCATATTAAGAGAGTATAAAGACGTGTTCCCATAAGAGGTACCAGGTCTACCTCCGAGAAGAGACATTGACTTCTCGATAAAACTTGCACCAGGAGTAGTGCCAGTGTCTAGAATGACCTATAGGATGAGTACACCGGATCTAGTTGAGCTCAAGCTACAACTAGAGGAGATGATGAACAAAGGCTACATCTGACCCAGCGTTTCTCCATGGGGAGCACCCGTCTTGTTTGTGAAGAAGAAATATGGCACACTCCAACTGTGCATAGAATATAGACAACTCAATAAGATAACCATAAAGAACATGTATCTCTTACCAAGAATCGATGACTTGTTTGACCAATTAAGGGGTGCTTCCATGTAACACCCCAAGGTTGAGCCTCTACTGAATTGTAATTATGTTTATAGGTTGGTGAGCCAAGTGTTTATAAGCTGGAATACTTATATGTTTATTAGGCCAAAGATCCTAGATGCTTAAGACCAACAATCCTATTTTTGTATATGTAAACACTCATATCATTAATA
The DNA here is from genome assembly GCA_010110895.2 of Picea sitchensis. Taxonomy (NCBI): domain Eukaryota; kingdom Viridiplantae; phylum Streptophyta; class Pinopsida; order Pinales; family Pinaceae; genus Picea; species Picea sitchensis. The sequence continues at coordinate 58,797 of SNQJ01S0022404.1, read as the reverse complement.
AAATTACATCGTTGTGTGTAGAATGACCACGAAGAAAGAGTTATGGGGGACTAAGCTCCGCTAGGTAGGGAAAGGGAAGGGGATAAGTGTCTAGGAATAGGGGCTAAGCTAAAGGGATTACCTTTAAAGGGATAATATTATATTATTATTTCCAAAAGGCTAAGGTTGACATAACCTGTGTTGTCCTAAGTTCCTAGGGAAAGGGAACGAGTGTTAAGTGGAACACGTGCAGCTTTAGGAAAACATGTGTCAACCTAGGCACATGCAGTTTTTAAGTCGAAAAATAAGCTCGTTGGGGGTTCCCTCACCATTCTCGCAAACCTCATGACTCTCACGATGGTCGCCACTCTGGAATTATCCATACTCCCCTTTAATTCATGCACTAGGATAGGGAGAGCCTTGACACAACCAACCATTGCCTCCATCATCAATCTCTACAACTTCTGAAACCCGCACACCTCTGTTATGAAGCTAACCATTTTTCTTGTGAAGAAAAACATGATTGCATAGTGTTTGGGCCATATCAATCCTTATCCTTTGATGTTGCTAACCACGTTTTCTCTGGACTAGTGTGGATTGTTGTCATCACCAGAGCCCATACCCAATTTTTGCTGCGTAGGTTACCCGCTAGACTTAGGACCTGGATAGAAGAGGTAGGTTTCCTGACCTATGAGAAACTCTCTCAAAGTGAGAGAGTGTGATGAGGAAGTGAGTCTCCTAGAGGGAGTCCCGTAGCAGCTATAGTACTTTGAGACTTCCATTTCATCCTGTTGCTCAATCCTTGGAAGGGAGGTGGAAATTCGATGGACTTGTGATAGTGAAGGTGGACACTCCTGGGGTGGGACTGGTGTGTGGGGAATGAGGGTCTATGGGTTGTGGGCATAAGTGGCTCCTGGGAGAAAATATTCATGTTCATCTGTGTGAATTTTCTGTTGTCCTTTCCAAGCCTAGGAATCCCTTGCCCAATGGATTTTAGTCCCAGCTTGGGGGTGACCCACTGCTGAGCGTGATGAGCAGCGTGGTCTAAGGCTGGGAGGTTCGTGGAAGGTCTGCACACAGTTGGTGGTCATCTATTAAAATATAAGTACCAAATATTTGTTCTTTGTATGACGTGTATCTTGAAATCAAGTTATAATTTTATTAGAATTGTCTGTATATATTGCATGTATGTTTTAATGTTGTTTTTGCATGAATAGGTGTATGAACAAAATTCTATAACTGTTTAAATTGCATTAGATAGATATGTATATAAATATATATGGTATCAGAGCATGAAATTTATTTGGTGGCATGGCCTGGCCTATTGATTTAAGGCAGGGAATGTCACAAAATGGTATCAGAGAAGAAAAAACAAAAAGATACAGTTGTTTAGGTAGCGTTACCCGGAAGAGGTTTGAGGGCTGGGAACATTACAAAATGGTATTAGAGACATGGTTTTGACACTGATCCTACATGGACCATGTTAGTGGTTAACGAGATAGATTTCAGAGTGAATTGTTGTCAAAAGGGATAAAATACGAATTTCAAAGCATCCTTGGGTGCCAAGAGAATACCTTGGCCGTGTTATGAAGCTCAGGAGGTATAATGGTTTATGGAATGGAAACAGAGAAAGAATCCACAACAATCATTGTGTTCAGCTGCGAGGTTTGAAACTGAGCTGTAGGATCTGTTCGGGAGGAAGAAGATCCTTCACAATTGTCAAATCTGGAGAAAAGTGCATGAAAATTAACCCCTAAGTCCTTCAGACTTTGCGACTTCGGAGAAGTTTATGTGTTATAAGAAAAAGGGGTCGAAACCCGAAGTTCTGAAGTTTTGGAGTGGATCTACACCATAGATCCGGGGAGAAGTGCTTGAACATTGGATCGACCGAAGACATATCAGAACCATTAGGTCGAGTCAAGAGAAAGAGGTAAGGCGTAGTGGTGAAAAATAGATCTGTGCACCGATGATTGTGATTCGTAGATCTCACAACAGTTAGAGAGCTCAATGTTTGGAAGAATTGGAGTGTGCTAGGGTGAAAATTTATGAATTCCAAAGTCCCGAAGTGACGTGGCCTGCTGACATCACCAGGGATTACGTGGACACATGGGTTGTGTGCCATGTGTCAGTGAGTTAAGAACCTTTGGAAGATAGAAACACCAGTCAGAATGTTACATGTGTCACCTATCATATTGGCAGACATGTCCGCTTCTAGTATTCCGCCATGTGGAACTCTTCTTGAGCATGGTTAGTTGTTACACATTATTTTTGTCACCCCAGTGATCCTTTTATAGCATGTGTTCATGTTCCTAAAAGAGCCTTCCTTCATGAGAAACGTGACTGGCTTTCTCTTCTCAAAAACCCTATTAAAGAAGATCGTCGTAGGCTGCACTATACGTAGAGTGTGGGGATGCCTGATCACTGCCCTCTGCCCTGAAACTGGTTTGCGACGTCGTCACCGGTTTTCCTATACCTAGGGTGCGACGATGATAAAAGACTAAGAAAAGGTCGAGCTTCACGAAAGTTCTAGAAGAGGATCTTCTAGAAGATGAGGTGGCTTCCGAATAGAGGGGATCTTACTCGCTTCTCTGATTTCGTGGGATCATCCTAATTTCTTTAACCATCTCTCCTTCCCCTATATAAGAGGGATTTCTCATGGAAAAGGCTAAGGTTAATGAAGGTTGAATAGGCTAAGAATTGTATGAGGAATTCTACTTCAGTTCATGCTTGAGGGTTTCATTTTGGTTCATGAAGTCATTGTGTATCTTCTTCATGCAAGTTTGGAGCAAGTGTGTGTTGGAGCAAAGGGTCATCAAAAGGGGACCTTTCAACACCAAGGCTTTTGGTTGTATCTTCAACTTTTACTTAATATAATGCAGTGACATGTTTCTTTCCCATAAAGCCATTCTTGTTTTATTTTATGATTCCTTGATCACATGCATAAGTTTTCATTGAGTATACTATTGTTGCTTTCACTTTGGTTGGTTTGTGTTCCCTTGCAGATCCAATATCATATGAGAACCGGAGTGGAGCAAGGACAACAAAGATACAAGGAAGCAATATTTAAACGATATGTCACTCATCTCTTGTTTGATACTAAATTCAATGATTAGAGCTTAGGGAAAGTGTCATGTCCTGTCTTGTTTTGTTCTAGATCTAGGTGGATCTAGGGAGATTAGTTTATGTCCGCATTTACCGATTAATCAAATAACAAAATTGGTGACTCCACTCGGGAGATGACTTATTTTTGGTTTTTTTCCGTCCATTTGTGTTTACCCTACCTCCTTTTGTTTTAATCCAGTCTCTGAGTCTGTGGGTGATCCATCAAGACTCCCTGGTTCTGAAAGTTCATTTAGATTCTTTGTCCTTTGTCCAATTTTTCCTTATTTACAGAGATCGCCGCACTGTACCCAATATACAGCCTGCGATAGTCCTTTATCACCACATCCTACCTGTTTAAATCAATGCAGAATTGCCACATTCTATCCAATATCTAACCCGCGGTGACCTTATTTCGCCGCACTGTACCTTACTGCTGAGCTGCAACGTTTCCTATAGGATTTGTTGGTTTGGGCCTTTTTGTCTTCTATCACCCAGTTTTGCTTTGATCACCTGGGATGAAATTTTGGTGCCAGTATCTTATTGTTTTTTGAGTTTAAGACTTGTTGTTGAATGGTTTTCAAGGATTGAAAGTCTTTCTTTGTCATTTTGCAAGTTTTTTGCTTCTTGATTTTTGTCAACGAGGATATAATCTCTGGATCTAGATTTGAGTGCTTGATTGATAAAGGTCTCTGACTTGATTAAGGTTTTGGATTGATTTATATTTTCTAGATTGCTTATTGATTTGAAAGATAGTTTCATTTGCATTTGGCGAAACACTTTCTTGTCATTGTCATTTTTGTCTTCATTGAAAGTTTGATTTGGGTATTGTGTTGAGTGTATTCATTTTCTTTGATTACATTTTCCTTTCTTCATTATACCTTTGATTTGGTTTTGGAAAGGAAGAATTAAATTCTTCTATTCTTTTTAGTAATCGTTCATAAGAAAAAAAATTCATTCGAATTTCTTTTTTTTTAAAAGAGAGCAAATTGGGATATTTGATAGCTTATGATTGTTTGGAATTGTATTCATTCAAGAAAAGAAATTGCATTTCGTAGCTTCATGCTTCCAAAGAAATACCTTCTCCCTACCGTAATTAGAGTTCATTGAATTGAAGGATTGAATCATTCATCTCTTCTTGCATATTATTGGGTCAAGGTATCATATGACATCGGTTTCATTTCCATATCCCTCTTGAGTTAACAACAACCTCTAAAACACTGCGTAATTTTAAAATTTATTAGTAACTTTTATTTTCTAGAAACTCTTCTCACCAACATTAGATAGGATAATGCTTTGGAATAGGTTGTTAGGCACACTCTCCAAAGCATAAAACACACTATAGCATCTTGTGATAGGGAGTGTTCAAATCCACTTGCAACATTTTGTCCTGGGAAGCCCTTCTCACACAAGGGTCAAACCTGAGGTCGCATTAATACTGGCAGAGTTACTCACCCTACTTTGTTGGTCTTGATGTAGATATTGTGCGTATTATGGGGGTCACTTGAAGGTGTACCCACAATTATAAGTGGAATCCTTTCGAGTTGATTTCGGGGTAGATACCATGCCTTTGCACGTGGATCAGACTGTCGACTATTTCCCTAGGAATCATTGTTGTACTTGGTAACCTTAGTAGCCTATCTCTTTAGGGTCTTACATGAGGTGATTGTGGAGGGGAAATTCTTCACGATACCTGGAATCGACATTGGCCAGACTCACTCGAGCTCCTTGGAGGGCATACCCATGATTATGTGTGGGAGCTTGCACCAGGGTGTAAGTCCGTTAAGCAGGTTGTCAACGTAAATTTTCCACCTGCTCTATCCTAGCCCCTTCTTGTCTTGACTTCGTGACATTGGATTTCATCACCAACTAGTGACTTCGAAATAAGAAGGTTTGTTTTCTTGGTTTGATTTATATATTTTATTAGTGAGTGATGTTTGTTTCCATAGTTGGCCATAGATTTTTTCCGTAAAATATTTAGTTTGGCCAACATTGACCCTCCACGTCGTTCACGTAGGATGCAAGGGCTACCCCCAGAAGATCCGAAAGGTTACCTTCATTTTCCTCCTAATTCACCAGAGGGCTCTCCTGAGCAAAGAACAGTCCAGGGCACATAGTTAGTTGGTCCTCGCTCGAACCTTTCTCATGGACAAAATGTTTACCCCCTTTATGGACTGTGTGTCTTCATATTCTGTCACATCAAGTTCTTGGGGGCAAATATTCCAAATGGATTGTCATCCTTCAGGAATTCGATCTTGAATTTTCTAAGTCCAAAGCCAAAAAATCCTTGGTGTTTTCAGAACTTATTTGCGACCTTCCCCATGCCGATGAAGATACTGAGCCTAGAGATTCTCTCCCTGATGAAACTTTGTTCCTCATCAACACGTTCGATCCTTGGTATGGAGATATCCTCCTATATATTCAAACCCAATGCTTTCAACCCAATATCTCTCGTGACTAACATCGTCATATTCATCACCATTATCGACGTTACCTTATCATCGGTGACACTTTATGTCGCCATGGTATCGACACTATCCTATGACATTGTTTGACTCATGAAGAGGCTGAACATGTTCTTAATGACTGTCACCTTGGAGCCTGTGGCGGTCACCTTTCTGGGATGGCTACAACTTAGAAAATTTTACGTGCCAGTTAATTTTGGCCCTCCATATTCAAATATTGTATCGAGGCTATCAAAAAGTGCCCACCCTGCCAAGTTTTTCAGAAAATTGCACGCACCCACCCCGCTCCACTACATACTGTTGTCTCCATTGGCCCCTTTGCCAAATGGGGCATTGACTTCATGCAGTGTAAGCCTACCTCAACCGGGGGGCATGGTTATATCATCGTTTCCATTGATTACTTGAAAAAATGGGCTGAGGCTATGCCTACCTTTCTGAATGATGGTTGTACTGCAGATTTCTTCTTCTTCAATCACATCATCACTCGCTTTGGTGTTCCACAAACCATTGTCACTAATCATGGTTCACACTTTCAAAACCAGATGATGAGTGAGTTACATGCCAAGTTGGGTTTTCTCCATGAGAACTCATCCCCATACTATCCTCAAGAAAATGGACAAGTTGAAGCTATCAACAAGGTCCTTAAAACCATGATTCAACGTATTGTAGGGGAAAACAAGACATCTTGGAATCTAAAAATTTTCTCCACTCTCTGGGCTTACCGTACCTCAGTGAAAAATGCTACTGGATTCACTCCTTTCCAGTTAGTATATGGCATAGAAGCTGTATTACCAATCAAGTGCGAAATTACCTTGTTGAAAATCAAAGTAGAACTCTTACCCCATACTTCTGTTGAAGAAGAACGTTTCCTATATGTGACTAGTTTGGATGAAACACGCCACAATGCTACTCTTTCTAACAAGACATATCAAACGCGAATGAAGAGCCAATATGACAAATCCATCCACCCTCATACTTTTACAGAAGGAGACCTAGTCCTTGTTTATGACCAGGCTCATGACAAGTTAGGGACAGGCAAGTTAGAACCTCTGTGGCATGGTCCTTACATTGTGAAACGTGTTTTACATAGAGGCACCTATGAGCTAGTTGACTACTACGAAATCTCTCTGGGTGAACCCCGAAATGGGCTTTACCTTAAGAAGTACTATGCATAGAACATATAGCATGCATGCTTTGTACACTATTGTATTTTAGTTTTGGTGTGTCTTTTTCTCTTGCGTGCACGAGTTTTTCCTTAGCCGCTTATACTTTGTCTTGTGTTTGTGTGCGCAGATGACATCTTCCTTTCCTATCTTTGTCGGGTTTGTGGATGGCGCTAGTCGACACACCCAGAACATTGCTTCTGCAGCTTGGGTCATTTACCACTCTAATGAGTTGGTGAGTTCAGGAGGTATTTGATTAGGATCGACAACTAACAACATGGCAGAATATCATGTTGTCATCAGAATTTTAACAGAAGCCTCTTCCCTAGGTATTTCTCGTATGATCATCAACCTAAAAATCAAACTCGTGGTCTATTAACTTAATCGAATCTACGCCATTCGTAATCCTATCCTATTGCGTCTCTACCAACGAGTTTTTCATCTTGAAAGAATGTTTGATTTTATCGAATATAGACACATACCAAGAGGACTCATTACAACTTCAGATTCGTTAGCCAATTATATCATGGATGAATATCTCACACATAGATGATGTTTCATAAAGAAAACAAATCATGTAAAATACATCACATGTAAATTAACACATCACATAAAAGACATTATTATTTCCAAACATAATTTGGCACTACAAAAACTCAGATATGTACATATATATTGCATAATAGAAAATGTTTGGTTACATAAAAAATGGTACATAGAAGGGAAAATTTTTGGTTCCTAATGCCCATAACATCATTATACAAACTATAAAAACATCAGGAAGGTCCTAATCCTCTCACATCACGTTGTTCTCTGAGTATCACATTACTGCATGGGATACTCGTCTCAATATGGAGTTCAGACCCTCAGGGACTCCCACTGTATGTCTCTGTAGATGCAAAGGAACATCCCACCTCGTAAGAGGAGGGACACCCATCATGAGACCTCAGAGGTTTCTTTCAACCTCCCGGAGACCCCCTCCCGCTACCTCATGCTCTATTTCTATCTAGGCATCTCCACGAGGCCCCAGTGTTGGCATCTCTGTTGGACGTGTTGCTCCTCTGTTTGTGCAATGAAATAATACATCTGTTAAAAAACTCTTCTAAGTACACATAAAAATAATATAAACTTTAAAATAAAAAAAACACTTGACAAGATTGTTTTGGTTTCTCACCTGATGCGTCCCAGTCCATTCCATATGGAAGAACCAGGTCCATGCTACCCCAGAAATCCACTTCGGTGTATGGGAAGTCCTCTATGATGATCAGTTCGCATCTTAGCCAAGCAAAGAAGTCACCTGTAAATCTGAACTCTGACTCCGTCCCCAACCTCGGAGACAAACTCATCCAGCGCTCAATATCTAGAGTGAGTATGTGGGATCCCACATGGAATACCTACTGGTCCACATCCCACATGTGGACTAAATATTTGATCAATCGCAATTGGGCCCTCATGCCATGGATCTTGAAAACTTTTAGCAGCAAACACTGTTGGAGGGCATTAACCATTCCCGGGTCATTCCCGATGAAGTAATCCTCGTCCTCCTACTCTCTCTCCCTCCATTGCAACATTCTGATCGTCAAAAAACTACATTGGATCCACAAGGAGAGATTAGTATCTTTATTTTCCTCCTTGGAGATTTTTATTGGCTAAATGTTTCTTAAGACGTTTTTGAGTTGTGCACGCTGCGGGCGAGGGCATCCACACGATGCAGAATCGCCGTAGGCGAACCATAAGTCCGCTTGTAGTGACCCTGGATCTCCACAGGGCACGAGATAAGGCACTTGTGGTGACCTCGACACGCATATACCCTCACAAATTCAGACCAAAAATCTACTTTTAAACCAATAAAAATAAAAATTAATCCATGGAAAGTGAAGAGGACAATAAGATTACCTATTCAACGAAGACCATTCATCCAATGATCGATTGTGCCTCTTGAAATCCACAGTGGAAGTTTGAGGTAAAATGGGGGTTTTGGAACAAAGTTTGGGTGGAATAACAATGGAATGGTAAAAATAAGTTTTTACCCATATTTATTAACTTTTTTCACTTTTCCATTTATATTTTATATTATTTTATGCATTTCACCTAAACCCTAAAGACCTAATGACATTGGAAGTGTTTGATTTTTCACAAATGAGAAATCTAGGAGTGCAAACAATGGAACACGAATAAGTTTCTTGGTTTGTTTTTACATTTGTCACATGTACAAATACTTTTTGGGTTTTTCAGGAAAAACCTCGAGCTCAATCTTTGTTCGTTATCATGCTCGCAAATCAATAAGAACACAACTAAGTAGAATTTTATCACTTTTTCGGACTCGTAAAGGTTACATGAAAAAGGAATCACCTAGAGTTCCCTTTAATCTCTTTTCAGACTCTCTAAACATGAAAATATTGTTGAGTGATCTTGTTCTTTTCATGCTCGTAAAAGTATTTGAGGAAAACATGTGGCGAGTGGTAAATTATCACTTTTTTGGTCTTGTCAGATTAATTTACGAAAAAGGTACTTGTGGAGTTTTCTTTAAGTTTTTTTCAGACTCTCTAAACATGAAAAACCCCTGATTTTTCTCTCTTTGGACTCCTTAAACAAACATCGAAAGACCCATATGGGACCAAATATCTTCTTCTTAGGGTTCATTAAAAATACTCTGAGGGACCCATCCAAAGGATGAGCTTACATCAACAAGAATATGTTATCCTCATCAAACTTGCATAAAAATAAAGAGGTACTCACCAGAAATGGTGGGGGGGAATTTGGGAAAGAAATGTGTCTTTGTATTTGTGTTATTGGAAGTAATAGTCTCTGTTGGACATGACACCCCCTTCATCATTGTATCCAAGTTGGGAAATCCATTTGTCTCTCGTTTGGCCTTCCACAAGTTCATATATTGGGTCGTCCTTGAGTCAATGCTACCAAGACCATTGTCGTGTAATTCATATGTTCAAGAGAATTCCAACCCTAAACAATCCCTCTATCTATTCGACCATCTGCAGTCATAAATTCCTACCATGTCGGCCTTTCCTGTGTCAGTTTCAAAAAAAATTCATACTTTGATCTACCTCAAATCTGTTACTTATTTCATGTCATTGATGGGGGATACATCAAGGCCCTCCTGTGATGAGTCTTTTCTTTTCGACTTCAACTCATTATCCAAGAACAAGACCTAGAAATCATTTAGTACCTTAGAGCATGCATGCCTCAATGGCAGGTTTCTTCTCTTTCGACAGTGGGTTCATATCATTGACCCTCTGATCGAGTGTTCGAATTCAGCTCATTTATTCACATTCGTTGGATTGTACTAAGGTACCTTGGGGGTCATTGACATCAATGGTGATTTCCCTCACACTTGTTAACGGTTTTCATCAAGGTCCGGTAATCACGTGGTTTCTACCATGTTCTACTTCAACACTTGCAATCACATGGATAGATTTGTACTTACGGATGACGGGATTGAAGACCCGAGATCTTATCATTTTGGTCCAGGTTGTGATGGAGTATGCATGATTTGTATTGACACATAGATCCACTTTGTATGTCTCATGGCTATGTCTGAATTTGAGTTTTCTAGAGCATAGAAACATTATGTATTCCTAGTGGCTATGCAAAATCTTAATGAGGTGGATCCACAGTGTATAATTGGTGGCCATGACTGACATTTCTGATTTAAATCACTTGTGGAATGCCTACCTCAGAAATGGTATGATATTATGTAGATGCTTGGTTGTTTGCAGGTTCTTAATTGGTGCGCTCCTTGTTTTTGACACACACACAAATTCTACAAAGTATTTCAGCTGTCATGAGTTCCAGCCTCATACTTTCGGGTGCATTCTGTTACACGTTATTTTGGTCACCCCAGTGTTCCTTTTACAACATGTGTTCATGTTCCCAAAAGAGCCTTCCTTCATGAGAAAAGTGACTGGCTTTCTCTTCTCAAAAACCCTATTAAAGAAGATCGCCATAGGCTGCACTATATGCAGAGTGCGGCGATGCCTAATCGCTTCCCTCTGCCTTGAAATTGGTTTGTGACGTCGCCATAGGCTGTCCTATACCTAGGGTGCAACGATGCTAAAAGACTAAGAAAAGGTAGAGCTTCACGAAAGTTCTAGAAGAGGATCTTCTAGAAGATGAGGTGGCTTCCGAATAGAGGGGATCTTACTCGCTTCTCTAATTTGGTGGGATCGTCCTAATCTCTTTAAACATCTCTCTTTCCCCTATATAAAGAGGGATTTCTCATGGAAAAGGCTAAGGTTAATGAAGGTCGAATAGGCTAAGAATTGTATGAGGAATTCTACTCCAGTTCATGCTTGAGGGTTTCATTTTGGTTCATCAAGTTATTGTGGATCTTCTTCATGCAAGTTTGGAGCAAGTGTGTGTTGGAGCAAAGGGACAACAAAAGGGGACCTTGCAACATCAAGGATTTTGGTTTTATCTTCCACTTTTACTTAATATAATTCATTGACATGTTTCTTTCCCATAAAACCATTCTCATTTTATTGTATGATTCCTTGATCATATGCATAAGTTTTCATTGAGTATACTATTGTTTCTTTCACTTTGGTTGGTTTGTGTTCCCTTGCAGATAAAATATCACAAGAGCACCAGAGTGGAGCAAGGACAACAAAGATACAAGGAAGTGATATTTAAATGGTATGTCGCTCATATCTTGTTTGATAGTAAATTCAATTTATTAAAGCTTAGGGAAAGAGTCATGCCGTGTCTTGTTTTGTTCTAGATCTAGGTGGATCTAGGGAGATTAGTTTATGTTCGCATTTACCGATTATTCCAATAACATTAGTGGGGCTCCTGATGGTCACAGGGGATGGGTGGCATCAGATCCCAAGGTCCGGAGACTTGACACCCCAGAAGAAATGGTTTGTGATAGAATGGGAGGAATAAATCCCCGAAGTCTCGTAGCATCGAAGTAGCGTGACGTGATGATGTCATCGGGGGTGATGTGGAAGTATTCAGAGATTTGTGGTTCGAGATTTTTGGGGTGTGCATGTATGAAATACTTCGAAGTCTCAGAATCCCGAAGGAAATATCAATCGTTGGATGTTGGGAAGCTGAGGAACATTGATCCACCCCACTTCGTGAGTTCACTAATGTGACACTCCAGGAGATTTGTTATGATGTGCTTCGAAAATTGCCGAAGCCCGGATCCCGAAGCTCCTATCCACTGTAGATATTAACAGAGAATGTGAACTGTAGACCCATCGTCCTGCATGAATTTTCCAATTCAAGGTTTTGTGATGCTTGTGACGTGTGAAAAGGGGAAACCTACGAAGCTCTGGAGCCACAAAGTTTCAAGGCTCTGGATAAGCGCCCAACTAATAGCACTTTGTCACATCCATGGCCACATGCGAGTTGAGGGCTGAAGAAAAAGGGGCTAGCATCTAAAAGTAAAATTTAGAACATAACATGGCTCAGAGATAGAGTCGTGGGGATTCTTGATCAACCAAAGACCCGTAGAAAATATATTCTGATATTCTTTTGTTTAATTAGATTGTTTAAGTTATTATGGATAATTATTAAGTCTAATACCCTGACACAAGTTTGATTTACTGCACATTTTGTAGAGTTAACAACTGACAAAACTGAACCGAATTGTTCCCTAGTGCAGAGAAATGGAGGAGGCACATGATTATTATAGTCCGAAGGATGAAGTTAGAGGAATGGATGTCCATTTGGGAGTTGAAGGAACAAAATCCAATGGGCATGGAGAATAAATAGATAAATAAGTGAGAATGATGAAAATCATTAAGAATTTGCAAAAAGATGTCCAAATTCACTAGGAAGATAAAAAAAAAGATTACGAGATCCATGGAGAAATAGGGAGACTTCAATATGAAGCTGATGCAAACCCTATAAATAATTGAAAATAAATTGGATAAGGAAAGAGGATCCAGTAAATCAGGAAGTCATGGTACCCCTGATGAGGAAATAAGAGGAAGAAGTGGTAACAGGCATCACCAACACTCCCAAAAGCATTCCCATAAGAGAGTACATAGTACCTCAAGGCCATCCCCTGTCAGGAAACATAGGAGGACTAGGGTGGATGATTTGAAAGGAGAAATGAATAAAATCAAACCTCCTACTTTTGATGGAGAGCACCATAAAGATGAAGATGCCGAGACATGGCTGCTAGGAATGAGGAAATACTTCCAATTGCAAAATTATTCCTCTCATGCATAGGGAAGAATTTCCATCTACTAACTTAAAGGAAAGTCATCCATATGGTGGGATCAATTGGTGCAAGTACAACGCCTCAAGGAGAAAAATGTGACTTGGAAGGAATTCAAGAAACATTTTGAAAACAAGTACTTAGCCAAGAGATACTATGACAAGAAGATGAAAGAGTTATTTGAACGTAAACTGGGAAGCATGACTATAGATGAATATGAGAGGATATTTCTAGAGTTGTTGAAGTATGTCCCTTTCAGTAAGGATGAGGCAGTCAAGATCTAGAGATATGTAAGTGGGTTGTCATTTTTCATCAGTGATAAAATCCATTATGATGATCCCAAGACTCTGGAAAAAACTATAAGGAGAGAAAAATGCTTATATGATAATAAAAAAGGAAAGCCTACTTTCAAAAAATCTTGGGAAGACAATAGGAAGTTTAATAGGGAGCAGAGGCAGAAGGGGAAAAAGCCACCATTTTTCAGAAATAGTCCTCAAGGATAGCCAGTTTTGAGAGAGCCCAGGATGGCTGAAGTAGGTGGGAAAAGGCCAAGGCAGACACCTATGCAATGTTGGGGTTGTAAAGGAGATCATAAGTATATAGATTTCCGTCACATAAAGGACAATGTGAGAGTTGTTCACAGTGTTCAACAAGCAGAAACAATGGAGGACATGGGCATAAGAGTACCAAGAATCTATGCATCCCTGGACAACAAGAAAGCTAAGTTTCAATCACACATGATTGAAGTTGAAGGTATGATCAATAACCATGCCTTTACTATTTTGATTGACTCAGGGGATAGTCATAGCGATATAGATCCTAAGGTAGTGGAAATATTTCAATTACCAAGAATCAATAATGGGAAATATTGGCTGGTGTAGCTAGCTACAAGAGCCAAGAGAAAGTTTGTTGAGTTGGTTAAATCATGTCCAGTGGGCATGAATGGATTGAGTACCAAGGCAGATATGAGAATCTTTCCTTTGGGATCATATGATTTCCTAATTAATATGGATTGGTTGGACCAACACCATACCATATTAGACTGTCATAACAAAGCATTCACTTGCTTGGATGAGGAAGGAAATCAAAGAGCAGTCCAAGGAATTCCTAGGGCAGTGACTATCAGATAAATTTCAACAATGCAGTTGAAAAAGTGCTACAGGAAGTGATGTCAAATATTTGCAGCCCAAATTTAGGAAGCATCTAATGATAAGGTGCCAAATATGGAGGACCATGAAGTCCTGGAAGATTTTGAAGATATGTTCAAGGAGGTACCAAGACTACCCCCAAAGAGAGATATTGATTTCTCTATAAATCTGATGCCTGGAGCAGCTCCAGTGTCAAAGACTCCTTACAGAATGAGTACACCAGAGCTGGAGGATTGTAAATGTAGCTGGAGGAAATTATGAAGAAGGGGTATATATGCCTAAGTGTGTCACCTTGGGGTGCCCCAATATTTTCCGTGAAGCACATGGATTCATATACAAATATATCATCAAGGATGTTGCTCACGATAACATACGACTACCTGTGATACTCTACGGAGCAGTCAATTGATAGAAGCAAATACACCCACTGTGTGGCGCTGGTAATGTCTTGAAATCTCAACAATATAGGTATCTGGGACATTCACTGTCAACCCCTCCAAGTTTTGCTCTATAGCCTCATAGTTAGCAATGGCTAATCTTGCTACCTGGACTATCTCCCCTTGCCTCTGAATGGGATATGAACCTGGAGGTCAATGAGGTCCTCCATCTACATTGTCAAAGATATTCTTGATTAGTCATCGGATTAAGAACATAAAAACATTTCATATTTAAAAAATTGCAAAAACATTATAAAGACAAAATGTACTTCTTACTTAATTTCTCCCATTGAGAACCTTTAGGAAGAAAAAAGTCTAGGTCAGCTATGAATTCTAAGCTGGAATATGCGTAATCATCTACCATAAGCATCTGGGGCCTCAACCAATCAAAGAAAATGTCATTGTACCTGACGATAGGACCAATCACATGCCGATACATGAGGTCACACCACCTCTTCATTCTTGGATCTTGTGGGGCCGGTATGCGCCACTCTACCTGTAGGAACAAGTGTGGAACCGACTCTAGGAAGATGGACACCAAAAATGACTTGTATCTGAATAGTTTCAGGTCACCTTTCCTACACTTGGTCAACTGTTTTTTCATGCTCCTGAGGACCCCACCACACCAGTTAAAGACTCAAGGCTCCATGCACTCCACTGCATACTAAAAGTAGCTTTGAAGAGCCATATGGGGATATGCACTCCTCGCCATACGTGTGATGGTGAAAAGGATGGTCTGTAGGGGTAGATCCCAAACATCCCTAAAAACGACCTTGTC
This sequence comes from Picea sitchensis, assembly GCA_010110895.2. Taxonomy (NCBI): domain Eukaryota; kingdom Viridiplantae; phylum Streptophyta; class Pinopsida; order Pinales; family Pinaceae; genus Picea; species Picea sitchensis. The sequence continues at coordinate 43,541 of SNQJ01S0022404.1, read as the reverse complement.
GCTATGTCTCTTAGCCTATGGTACACATTAATGTTGAATGTACTCATTCTTCGACAGACCACCACCCCTGCTGCCTGTCAATGTCACACGAGATCCACGGTGAGACAACCCCATCAAAAAATAGATATCCTCGATATCTAGAGTGCGTATGTGGGATCCCACATGGAATACCTACTGGTCCACATCCCACATGTGGACTAAATATTCGATCAATCACAATTGGGCCCTCATGCCCTGGATTTTGAAAACTTTTAGCAGCCCACACCGTTGGAGGGCATTAACCATTCCCAGGGCATTCCCGACGAAGTAATCCTCATCCTCGTGCTCTCTCTCCCTCCATTCCAACATTTTGACCATAAAAAACCTGCATTGGATCCACAAGGAGAGATTAGTATCTTTATTTTCCTCCCTGGAGATTTTTATTGGCTAAATGTTTCTTAAGACGTTTTTGAGTTGCTCACGCTGCGGGCGAAGGAATCCAAACGATGCAGAATCGCCGCGGGCCAACCATAAGGCCGCTTGCGGTGACCCTAGATCTCCAGGGCACGAGATAAGGCGCTTGTGGTGACCTCCGCACGCATATACCCTCACAAATTCAGCCCAAAAATCTACTTTTAAACCAATAAAAACAAACATTAATCCATGGAAAGTGAAGAGGACAATAAGATTGCCTATTCAATGAAGACCATTTGTCCAATGATCAATTGTGCCTCCCGAAATCCACAGTGGAAGTTTGAGGTAAAATGGGGGTTTTGGAACAAAGTTTGGGTGGAATAACAATGGAATGGTAAAAAGAAGTTTTTACCCATATTTATTAACTTTTTTCACTTTTCCATTTATATTTTATATTATTTTATGTGTTTCACCTAAACCCTAAAGACCTAATGAGATTGGAAGTGTTTGATTTTTCACAAATGAGAAATCTAGGAGTGCAAACAATGGAACACAAATAAGTTTCTTGGTTTGTTTTTACATTTGTCACATGTACAAATACTTTTTGGGTTTTTCAGGAAAAACCTCGAGCTCAATCTTTGTTCATTCTCATGCTCGTAAATCAATAAGAACACAACTGAGTAGAATTTTATCACTTTTTCGGACTCGTAAAGGTTACATGAAAAAGGAACCACCTAGAGTTCCCTTTAATCTCTTTTCAGACTCTCTAAACATGAAAATATTGTTGAGCGATCTTGTTCTTTTCACGCTCATAAAAGTATTTGAAGAAAACATGTGGCGAGCGGTAAATTATGACTCTTTCGATCTCGTCAGATTAATTTATGAAAAAGGTACTTGTGGAGTTTTCTTTAAGTTTTTTTCAGACTCTCTAAACATGAAAACCCCCTGATTTTTCTCTCTTTGGACTCAAACAAACATCGAAAGACCCATATGGGACCGAACCTCTTCTTCTTAGGGTTTGTTAAAAACACTCCGAGGGACTCATCCAAAGGATGAGCTTACATCAACAAGAATATGTTATCCTCATCAAGCTTGCGTAAAAATAAAGAGGTACTCACCAGAAATGGTGGGGGGAAATTTGGGAAAGAAATGTGTCTTTGTATTTGTGTTAATGGAAATAATAGTCTCTCTTGAACATGACACCCCCTTCATCATTGTATCCAGGTTGGGAAATCCATTTGTCTCTCGTTTGGCCTTCCACAAGTTCATATATTGGGTCGTCCTTGAGTCAATGCTACCAAGACCATTGTCGTGTAATTCATATGTTCAAGAGAAGTCCAACCCTAAACAATCCCTCTATCGATTCGACCATCTGCAGTCATAAATTCCTACCATGTCAGCCTTCCCTGTGTCAGTTTCGAAATTTTTTCATACTTTGATCTACCTCAAATTTGTCACTTATTTCATGTCATTGATGGGGGATACATCAAGGCCCTCCACTTTTACTTAATATAATGCATTGACATGTTTCTTTCCCATAAAACCATTCTCATTTTATTATATGATTCCTTGATCACATGCATAAGTTTTCATTGAGTATACTATTGTTTCTTTCACTTTGGTTGGTTTGTGTTCCCTTACAGATCCAATATCACAGGAGCACCAGAGTGGAGCAATGACAACAAAGATACAAGGAAGCGATATTTAAACGGTATGTCGCTCATCTCTTGTTTGATAGTAAATTCAATTTATTAAAGCTTAGGGAAAGCGTCATGTCCAGTCTTGTTTTGTTCTAGATCTAGGTGGATCTAGGGAGATTAGTTTATGTCCGCATTTACCAATTAATCTAATAACATTAGTGGGGCTCCTGATGGTCACAGGGGATGGGTGGCATCAGATCCCAAGGTCTGGAGACTTGACACCCCAGAAGAAATGGTTCGTGACAGAATGGGAGGAACAAATCCCCGAAGTCCCGTAGCATTGAAGTAGCGTGACGTGATGACATCATCAGGGGTGACATGGAAGTATTCAAAGATTCATTGTTCGAGAGTTTTGGGGTGTGCATGTATGAAATACTCTGAAGTCTCAGAACCCCGAAGTAAATATCAATCATTGGATGCTGGGAATCTGAGGACCGTTGATCCACCCCACTTCGCGAGTTCACCAATCTAATTCTCCGGGAGATTTGTTATGATGTGCTTCGAAAACCGCCAAAGCCCGTAGTGCGAATCTCCTATCCACCGTAGATATTAACAGAGAATGTGAACTGTAGACCCATCGTCCTCCGTGAATTTTCCATTTCAAGGTTTTGTGGTGCTTGTGACGTGCAAAAAGGGGAAACCTCCAAAGCTCTGGAGCCCCGAAGTTTCAAGGCTCCAAATAAGCACCCAACTAATAGCACTTGGTCACATCCATGGCCACATGTGAGTTGAGGGATGAAGAAAAAGGGGCTAGCATCTGAAAGTAAATTTTAGAACATAATAGGGCTCATAGATAGAGTTGTGGGGATTCTTGATCAACCAAAGACCCATAGAAAATATATTTTGATATTCTTTTGTTTAATTAGATTGTTTAAGTTATTATGGAGAATTATTAAGTCTAATACCCCGACAAAAGTTCGATTTACTGCACATTTTGTAGAGTTAACAACTGACAAAACTGAATCGAATTGTTCCCTAGTGCAGAGAACCGGAGGAGGCACATGATTCTTATAGTCCAAAGGATGAAGTTAGAGGAATGGATGTCCATTTGGGAGTTGAAGGAACAAAATCCAATGGGCATGGAGAAGAAATAGATAAAGAAGTGAGAATGATGAAAATCATTAAGAATTTGCAAAAAGATGTCCAAATTCACCAGGAAGATAAAAAAAAAATATGATATCCATGGAGAAATAGGGAGACTTCAATATGAAGCTGATGTATATCCTAGAAAGAATTGAAAATAAATTGGATAAGGAAAGAGGATCCAGTAAATCAGGAAGTCATGGTACCCCTAATGAGGAAATAAGAGGAAGAAGTGGTAACAAACATCACCAACACTCGCAAAAGCATTCCCATAAGAGAGTACACAATAGCTCAAGGCCATCCCTTGTCAGGAAATATAGGAGGACTAGGGTGGATGAGTTGAAAGGAGAAATGAATAAAATCAAACCTCCTACTTTTGATGGAGAGAACCATAAAGATGAAGATGTTGAGACATGGCTGCTAGGAATGAGGAAATACTTCCAATTGCAAAACTATTCCTCTCATGCATAGGGAAGAATTTCCATCTACTAACTTAAAGGAAATTCATCCATATGGTGGGATCAACTGGTGCAAGTACAATGCCTCAAGGAGAAAAATGTGACTTGGAAGGAATTCAAAAAACATTTTGAAAATAAGTACTTAGCCAAGCGATACTATGACAAGAAGATGAAAGAGTTCTTTGAATGTAAACTGGGAAGCATGACTATAGATGAATATGAGAGGATATTTCTAGAGTTGTTGAAGTATGTCCCTTTCATTAAGGATGAGGCAGTCAAGATATAGATATATCTAAGTGGGTTGTCATTTTTCATCAGTGATAAAATCCATTATGATGATCCTAAGACTCTGGAAAAAACTATAAGGAGAGAAAAATACTTATATGATAATAAAAAAGGAAAGCCTACTTTCAAAAAATCTTGGGAAGACAAGAGGAAGTTTAATAGGGAGTAGAGGCAGAAGGGGAAAAAGCCACCATTTTTCAGAAATAGTCCTCAAGGATAGCCAGTTTTGAGAGAGCCCAGGATGGCTGAAGTAGGTGGGAAAAGGCCAAGGTAGACACCTATGCAATGTTGGGGTTGTAAAGGAGATCATAAGTATATAGATTTCCCTCACATAAAGGATAATGTGAGAGTTGTTCACAATGTTCAACAAGCAGAAACAATGGAGGACATGGGCATAAGAGTACCAAGAATCTATGCATCCCTGGACAACAAGCAAGCTAAGTTTCAATCACACATGATTGAAGTTGAAGGTATGATCAATAACCATGCCTTTACTATTTTGATTGACTCAGGGGATAGTCATAGCTATATAGATCCTAAGGTAGTGGAAATATTTCAATTACCAAGAATCAATAATGGGAAATATTGGTTGGTGTAGCTAGCTACAGGAGCCAAGAGAAAGGTTGTTGAGATGGTTAAATCATGTCCAGTGGGCATGAATGGATTGAGTACCAAGGCATATCTGAGAATCTTTCCTTTGGGATCATATGATTTCCTAATTGCTATGGATTGGTTGGACCAACACCATACCATATTAGACTATCATAACAAAGCATTCACTTGCTTGGATGAGGAAGGAAATCAAAGAGCAGTCCAAGGAATTCCTAGGGCAGTGACTATCAGATAAATTTCAGCAATGCAACTGAAAAAGTGTTACAGGAAGTGATGTCAAATATTTTCAGCCCATATGGAGGAAGCTTCTAAGGATAAGGTGCCAAATATGGAGGAGCATGAAGTCCTGGAATATTTTGAAGATATGTTCAAGGAGGTACCAAGACTATCCCCAAAGAGAGATATTGATTTCTCTATAAATCTGATGCCTGGAGTAGCTCCAGTGTCAAAGACTCCTTACAAAATGAGTACACCAGAGCTGAAGGAGTTGTAAATGTAGATGGAAGAAATCCTGAAGAAGGGGTATATATGCCCAAGTGTGTCACCTTGGGGTGCCCCAATATTTTTTGTGAAGAAGAAAGATGGGACATCGAGATTGTGCATCGATTTCAGACAGTTGAACAAAGTGACTATAAATAACAAGTATCCTCTACCAAGGATTGATTATCTCTTTGATCAGTTGAGGGATGCTAGGATATTTTTGAAGATAGATCTCAGGTCAGGATATCATCAGGTAAGGATTAAGGAGGAATACATCAACAAGACCGCCTTCAGGACAAGGTATGGTCATTATGAGTTCACTGTGGTGCCATTTGGGTTATCAAATGCACCGGTTGTTTTCATGTGCTTAATGAATGGTGTTTTCCGAGAATATTTAGACAAGTTTGTCATTGTCTTTTTAGATGACATGCTTTTATATTCCAAGTCATAAGAAGAGCATGCACATCATTTGAGGATGGTGTTGCAAGTGATAAGAGAGCATCAATTGTATGCCAAATTGAGCAAGTGCTCATTTTATCAAAACAAAATTCACTTTTTGGGGCATATCATTTCAGAGGATGGGATAGTAGTGGATATTGAGAAGATAGAATCCATTAAAGGGTGGACAACGCCTAGGAATGTGACAGAATTCAGATCCTTAATGGGTCTAGATGGATACTACAGAAGGTTCATTGCAAGGTTTTTGAGAATAGCTCACCCCATCACTTCCTTGCAAAGGAAGGCAAAGAAGTTTCAATGGACAAAAGAGTGTGAAAGAAGCTTCCAACAATTGAAGCAGTTGTTAACCAGTGCTCCAATTTTGAGGATTGCAGATCCAAATGAAGACTTCATTGTATGCACATATGCATGTAAAGAAGGACTTGGTGGAGTCCTTAGTCAAAGTGGGTTTGTTGTATGTTATGAATCTAGGAATTTGAAGGAGCATGAAAGGATCTATGCCACTCATGATTTGTAGTTGAAATCCATAGTGAACGCTTTGAATAAGTGGAGACAGTACCTCATGGGAAATAGGTTTGAGCTAAGGATAGACCATAATGGTATGAAGTATTTGTTTGATCAACCTACCTTGAATGTTAGGCATAGTAGATGGTGGAATTCCTCTGTGAGTATGAATTTTATATCAAGCACATCAAAGGAAAGGAGAACAAAGTGGCTGATGAACTCAACAGGAGAGTGCATGAACTACATGCTACAACCATTAGCATTTACCAATCAGATTTGAAAGACAGAATTGTGGAGGATGCAAAATCATATTTGCAATACATGGAATTGGTAACAAAATTGCAGCAAAGGTCAAATGCAACAGAAAGTTGAAGATTATGAATTGGAAATTGATGGAATCCTCTTGTACAGAAACAAAGTTTATGTACCCAATTCTCCTGAATTGAGGAGTGCGATTTTAAAAGAAATGCACAATGTACCTTATGCAAGACATTGATGATATTAGAAAACAATTTCAGTAATCAAAAGCCAATATTATTGGCCAGACATGAAGAAAGAATTTGTGGATCTTATTGCCAAATGTTTGGAATGTCAAAAGGTAAAGGTTGAGCATAGACACCCAGCTAGTTTGCTACAACCATTACCCATTCCCGAGTGGAAATGGGAATTTGTAAAAATGGATTTCATAATGGGATTTCCCAGAATAAGCAAGCAGCATGATGCAATCATGGTGGTGGTGGACAAGCTTACTAAAGATGCCCATTTCATTCCTATGAAGGTTACTTACAAGGAAAAAAATGTTGCTGATATTTATATGAGGGAAGTAGCACGCTTGCATGGAATACCCAAGACAATTGTGTCTGATAGCGACCCAAAGTTTACCATAAATTGTTGGAAGGGGTTATTCAAAGGGTTCGGAACAAATCTGAACTTTAGCACAACTTATCATCCCGATTTTGATGGGCAGACGGAAAGGGTGAACCATGTGATAGAGGATATGTTAAGGATGTATGTGATGGACAAACCATATAAATGGGAAGATTGTCTAAACTTGGTAGAATTGTCCTACAACAATGGGTATCAAGCATCACTGAATATGAGCTTGTTTGAATCACTTTATGGTAGAAAGTGCAACACCCCAGTAAGCTGGGACAACCCAACTAATAGGGCAGTGGTTGGGCCAAAGTTTCTCAAGGAAATGGAAGAGAAAATGATGAAGATAAAACATAATTTGAAGTCTTTCCAAGACATGAAGAAAATATATACTGATAAAAACATAACTTACAAATAATTTAAAGTAGGGGATCATGTGTTCTTGAAAGTGAAGGCCAACAAAAGATCCCTGAAGTTGGGGAATTGTTCAAAGTTAGTAGCTCGATATTGTGGGCCATTTGAAATCCTATAGAGGATTGGCCTAGTAGCTTATATGCTTGCATTTCCTGCATCTATGTTTATACATAATGTATTTCATAACTCATTTCTTAAGAAATATATACCTGATGCTCATCATTTTATTGAGTGGAATGTGATTCAGGTGGAGAAAGAAAGCACTTTTCAGGTTGATGGATGGTTGTGTCAAGCCTCTCCCTATCTCAGTGTGTGCATTAGAGGGGAGTATGGATAACTTCCAGAGTGGTGACCATCGTGAGAGTGGTGAGGGAACCCCCAACAAGCTGACATTCCCACCTAAAAACTGCATGCGCCCAGGTTGACACATGTCTTCCTGAAGCTGCATGAGCTCCACTTAACACTCGTTCCCTTTCCCCAGGAACTTAGGAGAACATAGGTTATGTCAAACCTTAGCCTCTAGGAAATAATAATATAATATTATTCCTTTAGAGGTAATCCCTCTAGCTTATCCCCTAATCCTAGAAACTTATCCCCTTCCCTTTCCTACCTAGTGGAGCTTAGTCCCCCATAAATCTTTCGTTGTGGTCGGTCTACACACAACACTGTAATTTTATTAATGATGTGAGTATTTACATATAAAAAATAAAGCTCATTGGCCTTAGCATCTGGGATCTCCAGCCTAATAAACACATAATTATTCTAGCTTATAAACACTTGTCTCACCAGCCTATAAACATAATTGCAATTCAGCAGGGGCTCGGACTTGGGGTGTTACAACAGGATCCTATTTTGTATATGTAAATATTCAAATCATTAATATAAAATCATCACTATGTTTATCCCAACCACAATGAAAGAGTATGGGGGACTAGGATCCACTAGGCTGGGTAAGGGAGGGGGATGAGAGGCTGGAAAAAGGGGCTAAGATTAAGATCTCAAATCTTAGAGAATAATATATATTATTATTCTAAATGTTGTGAGGAGGATATGAATTTATCCTAAGTTCCTTTAGGGAAGGGGAAAGACTTCCAAATGGAGAGGAATGCGCTTCATGAGAGCCATGTGTCATCTCAGACACATGCAAATATATGTGGGGAGTTTGACTGTTTCGGGGGATCCTTTTGCCATTCCTTCCACTCACCCACACAGCCAGTAGAAAAGCAGTAAAAACCTGGAATGCCCTTGTTAAACCCTCGACCATCCTGAACCTCTGCAACAAGCCCAAATTGATATCTTTGTGTAACTTGTACCTTACGGGTTGCCTGTGTTTCGTTCTTCCATTATCGTGCCCCACATTCAGTTTCTCTTGTTGCCATCACCCTTTCCCGTGTGTTCAGGAGATGGATTGAAGAAGCGGGTTGTCAGGTTCGTGGATTGAGGAAGAAGGTTCTCAGGGTTGTGAGAAACTCTCTCCAGGTGAGAGAGTTTGTTGAGGAAGTGAGTTCTCCTGGAGGGATTCCAATAGCATCTACAGAGCTCTAAGAATTTTTGTTCGGCCTATTGCTGAATCCTTGGAAGGGAGGTGGAGCAGCCGATGGATTTTGTGACAGTGAAGGTGTATACTCCTGGGGTGGGACAAACATGTGGGGAATGAGAGTCTGTGAGCGGTGGGTGTAAGTGGATCCTTGGAGGAAATCCTTCATATATACTGGTGCAACTTCTTGTTGTCCTTGCCTAGCCTAGGAATCCCTTGCCCGGTGGAGTTTAGTCCCATCTCGTGGGTGTTCCACTGTTGAGAGTGACGAGCAACATGGTATAAGGATCAAAGGTTCGTGGAAGGTATTCATGTAGTCAGTACACTACAATTAATAGATAAGTATCATTTATGTGCTTAATGGTTAATGATGTATTTTAGTGCATGTTTGTGATTCTTATAATAATATCATGTGTTTCATTACTTGTATGCATTCATGTTATCTCTGTTTATTTATGTTAAGTTTATATGTGATTTATTCCGCAAAGAGATCTATCTGTCATAGCCTAGCAGGTCTATGTATGGGCATGGACAATTTTAATTATCTATAACATAGCTTGAGATTGTGTGTGTCTAAGGTAGCGTGGTCTGGCCTGTGAGTGGCCAACGATGTTACAATATGGTATCAGAGCATAGATAGTTTGAAGTAGCATGACTGGCCTTGGTGGTTGGGGTTGTTACAACCGGTTTTCAGAACAGTTTGTTTTTGAGTTAGTTGTGTTTTCCCCGTTAAGGGTGGCCTGGGGATGTTACAATCTGGTATCGAATCCCATGGGTTCAACACTGAGCCTGGATGGGACGGATAAGTAGTTATTGAAGCAAAGGATTCAGAGTGAACTATTGTAGAAATGAAAAAAAAATCATTCTCAGAGCATTCAGGATGCTAGGAGGGCATTGAGGGAACACATTAGCTGTGTTTCGAAGCTTAGGAGGTATAGTGGTCCAATAAATTCAACAAGGAAGAAAACAAAAGTAATCGTGGTTGATACCCACAAGAAGGAATTTGGGTTGGAGGATCAACACGGGGAAAGGTGGACCTTTCCCAACCCTTAGATCTAGAGAAGGTGCATGAAAATTAACCTCCAAGTCCTTCGGACTTCGTGACTTTGACGAAAAGTATGTGTTGTTAATAAAAATGGGCCAAATCTCAAAGTTCCGAAGTAATTTTCAACCGTAGATCATCTAGGAGAAGGAGGGCCTTGGTTTCTCCCCCAAGTAGATCATCTAGTTCGAGAGTTCGACGTTCGGGAGAAACAGAGTGTGCTGATGTGAAATCTCCTGAAGCCCGAACTCCCAAAGTGACGTGGCATGCCGACATCACCTAAGATGATGTGGGCATGCAGGATGCATGTCATGCGTCAGTGAGTTATGAACCTTTTGAAGATTGATTATGATAGTTAGAAAGTGACATGTGTCACCCTCCTGATTGGGACACGTGTCCTCTTCTAGTGTTTCGCCACATGGCACTCATATCGAAGCATGGTTAGTGGGGCTCCTGATGGTTACGTAAAGCAGTTAAAACCTTGGTGAATAATTTAATTAGATTGGGACCACAATAACTTGGTCGCATTGGAAGCATGGCACCAGATCGTGAATTTCGGAGACTTGGCACTCTGAAGGTTTCAAGGTATAATTAATTGAGGTCAAGGACTCCTAAAGGATGGAGTACATCTCGACTATTGGTCACAAAGGACGTGTGGCGTTAGATCCTAAGGTCTAGAGACATGGTACTCTGGAGGAATGGTGTCGCAATTTGTGTTGAGTCAAGAACTCCCGAAGGCCGAAGTTAATCTCAACAATTGATTGAGAGAGGGTACGTGGCAACAGATGCATCAGTCTGGGGACTGGGCACTCCAGAAGGATTGATAGTATGGACAGATTGAAACTCTCGAAGCGTGAAGTTCTGTAATAAATCTCAGTCGTTGGACGCTGGGAAGCCATGGATCACACATCCACTCCACTTCGTGTGTTCTCTAATTTGGTGTTCGAGACAATCATAAGGTGGTGAAGTAGAAACCTCTGAAGCCTGAAGTGTCAGAGCTATGAAGGACTGAAGCATGGGTACGGCGTGCCATGATGACATCATGAGAGGTGACGTGGGCCTTCCCTAGACATACCACGTATTAGTCAGATTTGTATTTTTTTCAACCTTGTTGGACCAATTAGAATTCTGACACATAGGGGCCATGTTTATATGATGACAACAATATTACGTGGGCCCCAAAAAGTTAAAAAAAGGTTCGGGACTTCGACGTTCAAAAGAAATGAGAGAAGAAGGTGTGAAAATATCCGAAGCCAGAAGTTCTGAAGAACCGAAGTTCTAGATAAGTGCCTATCAACTTAGTGCTTGGTCACAACCTGTGATCACATGAATTTGGGGACCAAAGAAAAGGGTATAACACCCGAAATTTTGTTTTAAGAATAAGAAAAGAATTAGAGAAGGAGCCCGTGAGGTCCTTGATTGAACAAACCTGCATCAAAATAAGTAAGGAAAAGGCTGTAAAGCTGAAGAGAGGATCTAGCACAGATCCAAGAGCCAATTTGTCTCTGATAATTAAGAACAGATGAACATACATCACATTCCAGGCAACACCATTGCTCAAATAGTCATAACTTCCTACTCAAAACTTAGAATTGAGTAAGGGAATAGTCGTTGGAAAGGTCTAGAACAGTAGAGGACAATTGTTCACCCATGAATTTCTATGGACAGTAAAATTTCTCATAAAATGAGAAGAATGAATTATGATCATTTATAAACCAGAATTGTACATGTTTTCATGATTTTGTTCAGAAAGTTAGCCTCACAAGAGTTCTGTTGGTTGCACACTTTTACAGAGTTTCCATCTTCCAAAACAAAAAAGAATATTCCTGGAGTGCAAAGAGATGGAGGGTGCACAAGAGGATTACATTTAGGAATATGAGGTTAGAGGATTGAATTTCCATCTAGGAATTGAAGGAACAAATTCCAATGGACATGGAGAAGGAAAGGATGAAGACATCAATCTCGTGGAGGCCATCAGAAAATTGCAGGCATATCTCCAGAGCCAAAAATATGATAATGAAAGGCTTATGAAGGCCAAAGAGAAGCAAGAAGACTTCAACATGAAGTTAATGAAAATCTTGGACAAAATTGAGAAGAAGTTAGATAAGGAGAGTGGCTCCAACAAGTCAGGAAGCCACAAGTCCCCTGATGAGAAAAGAAGATCAAGGAGTGTCAGCAGGCACCGCCATCACTCCCAAAAGCATTCCAATAGGATATCACACAATAGATCAATTCCATCACCTATCCAGAAATATAGGAGGTCTGGGGTGTTTGCGTTGAAAGGAGAAATGAACAAGATCAAACCTCCTACTTTTGATGGAGAGAAAAAGAAGGATGAAGATGTTGAGACATGGTTGTTGGGCATGGGAAAATATTTCCAACTACATAATTATTCCTCTCATGCAGAAGGAATAATTTCCATCTATCAACTAAAAGTAAAAGCATCCATGTGGTGTCACCAACTTTTGCAAGTGCAACACATTAAGGAGAAAAATGTGACGTGGAAATAATTCAAGAAGTATTTTGAGAATAAATACTTGACCAAGAGATATTATGACAAATAGATGAAAGAGTTCTTTGAACTCAAGATGGGAAACATGACCATTGATGAGTATGAAAGGATATTCCCGGAACTATTGAAGTATGTCTCCTTCATCAAAGACGAGACAGTGAATATCCAAAGATATCTGAGTGGACTACCATCCTTTATCAGCGACAAGATCTAGTATGATGTTCCTAAAACTTTGGAATAAACCATAAGAAGAGATAAGTGCTTGTATGATCAGAAAAAAGGAAAGTCTACCTTCCAGAAGGCATGGGAGGACAAGAATAAGTTTAACAAAGATCTGAGGAAGAAGGGAAGAAAGCCTCTATTATTGAGAATTGATCCTCATGGACAACCAACTTTTAGAGAGACCAAGATGGTTGAGGTAGGTGGGAAAAGGCCAAGGCAGCCACTGATGAAATGTTGGGTTTGTAAAAGAGATCATAAGTATAGGGATTGTCCTCACAAAGCTGACAAAGTGGGATATTTCCACAATGTCCAGCAAGCAGAAACAGTGGAGTACATTGGCAGAAGTGTGCCAAGGATCTATGCAGCCCTGGACAACAAGAAAACAAAGTTTCAATCACACATGATTGAATTTGAAGGTATGATCAATAACCATGAATTTACTATGTTGATATACACAAGGGATAGTCACAACTATATATATCCTAAGGTAGTGGAAATATTTCAATTTCCAAGATGCAAGCATGAAAAATCTTGGTTGTTGCAGTTGGCTACAGGAGCCAAGAGAAAGGTTGTTGAGTTGGTTAAGTCATGTCCATTGGGATTGAATGGGATGAATACCAAGGCATATCTAAACATCTTTCCTTTGGGTTCATATGAATGTCTAATTGGTATGGATTGGTTGGAACAAGACCATGCCATCTTAGATTTTCATAACAAGGCATTCACTTGCCTAGATGAGGAAGGAAACTCAAGAGCAGTCCAAGGAATTCCTAAGGCATTTATTGTTTGATAAATATCAACAATGTAGTTGAAGAAGTGTTATAGGAAGGGATACCAATTATTTGCAACTCATGTGGAGGAAGCATCTAAGGATAAGGTGCCAAATTTGGAGGATCATCCAGTCCTGAAATATTTTGAAGATGTGTTCAAGGAGATACCAGGACCACCCCCAAAGAGAGATATTGATTTCTCTATAAATTTGATACCTGGAGCAGCTCCAGTGTCAAAGACTACCTACTGAATGAGTACTCCAGAGCTAAAGGAGTTGCAAATGCAGCTTGAAGATCTATTGAAGAAGGGGTACATATTCCCAAGTGTGTCACCTTGGGGTGCCCTAGTGTTATTTGTGAAGAAGAAATATGGGACCTTGAGATTGTGTATTGATTTCAAATAGTTAAATAAAGTAATGGTGAAGAACAAGTATCCTTTTCCAAGGATTGATGATCTCTTCAATCAGTTGAAGGATGCAAGGATATTTTCAAAGATTGATATCAAGTCAGGATACCATCAGGTAAGGATTAAAAATGAATACATCAACAAAAATGCCTTCAGAACAAGGTATGGCCACTACGAGTTTACAGTGGTGCCATTTGGGTTATCAAATGCACCATTTGTTTTCATGTGTTTGATGAATGGTGTTTTCCGAGATTAATTAGACACATTTGTCATTGTCTTTTTGGATGACATCCTTGTATATTCCAAGACATAAGAAGGACATGAGCATCACTTGAGGATGGTTTTGCAAGTGTTAAGAGAACACTAGTTGTATTCCAAATTGAACAAGTGCTCATTTTATCAGAACCAAATTCATTATTTGGGGGATAGCAGTGGATCCTGAAAAGATTGAGGCCATTAGAGGATGGACAAAACCCAAGAATGTGACAGAAGTTAGATCCTTCATGGGTCTAGCTGGATACTACAGAGGATTCATTGCAAGGTTTTCGAGAATATCTCATCCCATCACTTCCTTGCAAAGGAAGGGGATGAAGTTTCAATGGACAGTAGAATGTGAAAAGATATTCCAGCAATTGAAGCACTTGTTAACCAATGCTCCAATTCTGAGAATTGCAGATCCTAATGAGAACTTCATGGTTTTCACAGATGCATGCAAAGAGGGACTTGGTGGAGTCCTCGGTCAGAATTGTTTGGTAGTATGTTTTGAATCCAGAAAGTTGAAAGAGAATGAAAGGCTCTATTCCACTCAGGATTTGGATTTGGAATCCATAGTACATGCCTTAAATAAGTGGAGGCACTACCTCATGGGAAATAAATTTGAATTGAGGATTGACCATAATGGTCTGAGGTATTTGTTTGATCATCCAACTTTAAATGCCAGGAAAAACAGATGGTTGGAATTCCTCTATGAGTATGAATTTGGTATCAAGCATATCAAAGGAAGGGAGAACAAAGTGGTTGATGCACTCAACAGGAGAGTGGATGAGTTACATGCTATAACCATTAGAATGTACCAAACATATCTTAGAGGTAGAATTTCTAAAGCTGCAAAAGCCTATTTGTGGTACATGGAGATGGTAACAAAATTGTAGCAAGGTAAAATGCAGTAGATAGTCGAAGATTATAAATTGGGAGATGATGGAATGATCCTATAAGGGAACACAATTTTTATACCCAATTCTATGGAATTGAAAAGTATGAACTTGAAGGAGATGCATAATGTGCCTTATGCTGGACACCTAGGATATCATAAAATGGTGGCAGTAGTCAGGAGCCAATACTATTGGCCAGGTATGAAGAAAGAAATTTTTTAGTACATTGCCAGATGTATGGAGTGTCAAAGGGTCAAGGCTGATGATAGACAACTAGTTGGGTTGCTGCAACCATTACCCATTCCTGAGTGGAAGTCGAAAGTGGTGACAATGGATTTCATCATGAAATTTCCAAGGACAAGCAAGCATCATGATTCTATCATGGTAGTGGTGGACAAGCCTACCAAGGATGCCCATTTTATTCCATTGGAGACTATGCACAATGAAACCAATGTTGTTGATATCTATATGAGGGAAGTGGCCCGATTTCATGGTATTCCCAAGATAATTGTGTCTGATAGAGACCCAAAATTCACTTCAAAATTTTGGAAGGGACTATTCAAGGGGTTCATAACCAATTTGAACTTCAGTGCAACCTATCATCCCGAGTCTGATGGGTAGAAAGAGAGGGTAAACCAAGTAATAGAAGATATGTTAAGAATGTACGTGATGGAAAAACCATCAAAGTGGGAAGACTACCTACACTTGGTAGAGTTTGCGTACAACAATGGGTACCAGTCATCTCTAAAGATGAGCCCATTTGAAGCACTTTATGGAAGAAAGTGAAACACTCCTGTAAGCTGGGAAAATCCAGCTGATAGGGTAGTGATTGGGCTAGAATTGCTCAGATAAATGGAAGAGAAAATGTTGAGGATTAAACAGAATTTAAAGGCTGCCCAAGACATGCAGAAAAGCTATGTTGATAGGGGTAGAACTCATAGGGAGTTTAACGTGGGTGATCATGTATTCTTGAAGGTTAAGTCCAACATAAGTTCATTGAAGTTGGGAAACTGTTCTAAGTTGGCAGGTAGATATTGTGGACCATTTGAAATATTAGAGAGGATTGGTCCAATAGCTTATATGATTGCATTGCCTACATATATGTTTGTTCATAATGTATTCCATGTATCATTTCTCAATAAATATATGCTTGATGATAATCATGTAATTGATTGGAATGTGATTGAGGTGGAGTGAGAAAGCACTATCCAAGTACATCTGGTATGCATTCTGGACTGGAAAATAAAACATCTCTGGAATTGAGCCATAGGGATTGTAAAGATCCAATGGACCTGATACATTCCTAAGGACACTACTTGGGAGCATGAGGATGCAATGCGGGCATAATACCTGCATTTGTTTGAATATTTTGAAAATTGTGTTGATATGGTGTAAAAGAATTGCACTGAGGACAGTGAAAAAATAAGGGGAGGGGATTGTAATACCCAAAGGTTGAGCCCTTAATTTTTAAAACATGAATTGTAGACATGTTTTATAGGCTAGTGAGCCAAGTAATGATAACATAAGAGGATTATGTGATAGTTGGGCCAGAGACCCTAGGATGCTAAGGCCAAGAGACTATTTTGTATATGTAAATATTCAAATCATTAATATAAAAGAATCACTACATGTAGACCGACCACGATGAAAGATTATGGGGGAGTAGGCTCCACTAGGCTGGGTAAGGGAGGGGGCTGAGAGGATAGAAAAAGGGGCTAATATTAAGAGCTTAAATCTCAGAGAATAATATATAATATTATTTTAAATGATGTGAGGAGGATATGAATTTATCCTAAGTTCCTTTGGGGAAGGGGAACGACTTCCAAATGGAGAGGAGTGCGCTTCATGAGCTCCATGTGTCATCTCAGGCACATGCAATTATATGTGGGGATTTTGACTATTTTGGGGGATCCTTTTTCCATTCCTTCCACTCACGCACACAACCAGGAAGCAAGCAGTAAAAAACTAGAATGCCATTGCTAAACCCTTGACCATCCCAAACCTATGCAACGAGCCTGAACTGATATCTTTGTTGAACCTGTACCCAATGGGTTTCCTGTGTTTCATTCTTCCATTACCGTGCCCCACATCTGGTTTTTTTTGTTGCCATAACCCTTGCCCATGTGTCGAGGAGATGGATTGAAGAAGCGGGTTGTTAGGCTTGTGGATTGAGGAAACAGGTTGTCAGGCCTATGAGAAACTCTCTCTAGGTGAGAAAGTTTGTTGAGGAAGTGAGTTCTACTGGAGGGAGTCTAGTAGCAGATATAGAGCTCTGAGAATTCATGTCTGTCCTATTTTTGAATACATGGAAGGGAGGTGGAGCAGTCGATGGACTGTGTGAAAGTGAAGGAGTATACTCTTGGGGTGGGACAATCATGTGGAGAATGAGATTCTGTGAGCAGTGGGCGTAAGTGGCTCATTGGAGGAAATCATTCCTATAGAATGGTGCAACTTCATGTTGTCCTTTCCTAGCCTAGGAATCCCTTGCTCGGTGAAGTTTAGTCACAGCTTGGGGGTGACCCACTACTGAGAGTGATGAGAAGCATGGTCTAAGGCTGGGAGGTTTGTGGAAGGTCTCCACGTAGTTGATGCACTACAATTAAGAGATACGTATCATTTATGTGCTTAATGGTTAATGATGTATTTTAGCACATGTCTGTGATTCTTATAATAACATAATGTGTTTTGTTGCATGCATGATTTCATGTTATCTCTGTTTATTTGTGTTAAGTTTATATGTGATTTATTCCACAAAGAGCTATGTCTATTGCCCAACAGGTCTATGTCTGGGCATGGATAGTTTTAATTATCTATAACAGAGCTTGAGACCGTGTGTGTCTGAGGTAGCGTGGTCCATCTTGTGGGTGGCTGGCAATGTTACACTTCGAGAAATTTTGTCTAGTTTCTTTGGTCTCGGACTGTAGGCGACCTGCATTCAGTGTGACAACAAGAGTTGCATGAAGTCATCAGATAACCCCATGGTATATGACAGTTCGAAGCATATTGAGATTAGATATTACTATATCATGGTTATAGTGCAGAAGGGAGCAATGTGGCTCTAGTTTCGTGACTATAAAGGATCAAGTTGTGGATGTGTTTACCAATATGTTGTCGAGGATGAAGTTTGAGTACTTCAGGGACAAGCTTGGTGTGGTCCCTCTTCAGAGGGAGTGTTCTCATCCAGCATGAAAAAGGGTTGGCACTGAGACATGTGGAACTCATCCAACATGAAAAAGGGTTGGCAGTGAGTGTTCTCATCCAACATGAAAAGGGTTGGCATTGAGACAGGTGGAACTCATCCAACATGAAAAAGGGATGGCACTAAGTGCTCTCATCCAAAATGAAAAAGGGTTGGCACTGAGACATGTGGAACTCATCCAACATGAAAAAGGGATGGCACTTAGTGTTCTCATCCAACATGAAAAAGGGTTGGCACTGAGACAGGTGGAACTCATCCAACATGAAAAAGGGATGGCGCTAAGTGTTCTCATCTAGCATGAAAAATGGTTGGCACTGAGACAGATGGAACTCATCCAGCATGCAAAAGGGCTATCACTAAGATAGGTGGAACTCATCCAACATGAAAAAGGGTTGGCACTGAGTGTTCTCATCCAACATGAAAAAGGGTTGGCACTGAGTTTTCTCATCCAACATGAAAAAGGGTTGGCACTGAGTGTTCCCATCCAAAGTGAAAAAGGGTTGGCACTGAGTGTTCTCATCTAGCATGAAAAAGGGTTGGCACTGAGACAGGTGGAACTCATCCAACATGAAAAAGGGCTGGCACTGAGTGTTTAAATCAAGCATGAAAAAGGGCTGGCACTGAGACCAAGGGTGCACATGATCGGGTACTGATGCATTGCAGGGCAGTGGATGTCCTGGGAGCATGTTGTAGTTATTTGAGAACTACCCACGAGCCTTGGATGCATTTCCTATGAAGTCACAATGGTGCACATGATGAGGTACAGATGCATTGCGAGGTAATGGATGTCATGGGGACACGTTGAATCTATTTGAGAGATACCCACAAGTAGTCTGCAAAGGTAATCTTTAGATTAATCTTGGCATAATGTAGAATGTCTCCCTCGCTGAGAGGGAGTGTTGATGTTTGGGCAACATCAGAAAGAAATTCTACTAAATTGATAATCAATAATAATATTATTAATTATTAAACAATATTTTTAATTATAATATTATTAATGTAATAATATATTTATAATATAAAGTATAAATATATTTATTACCCAAGGTATGCATCTCTTCCTGGATGGTCACCATGGTCACCATATGTTCTTTATATATAGAACACTCATCATTGTAATAAGATATTCATTCATATAAAATATCATCTCTTATGAAAATTCAACATCAAAGAGGAGCTTTTTCTTATCCCATAGCCAAAGGTATGTTAATTTACAATTATTTTCAAGCCCATAATAAGTTTTCCATCCTCCATTATCATTTTCTCAATTCTATAGCTCCAATCGTTATTTTGATGAATATTAATTCCAAGATACTTGTACGAACACACTTCCTCGAAGATATTGTTGTCATATATACAAAATTATTGTATGTGATCTAGTTGGATTTAATGATCATAACCTTCATTTTGTTAATTTTCATAGTCATAACAATACTAGAGTAGAATTCCTTCACGATTCTAAGTTGCTTACTAAGGTAATAGAGATTCCTTTCTATAAGATAATATCATTGGAATAGAGAATAAGCATGATTACTATACTAGCAAGAGTTGGTCCAACACAACATGAAACTTCCAAACAATCTTCTAGCTTGTCAATGCAACTGCCAAAAAAGGTATGGGATAGGGAAAAACCTTGTTTGACTCCTATATTGTAGTTAATTTCTTATGACCAACCCTTATTTATCTTAGACTTGATAATAACGTTCTCATACAACCTTACTGCAATAAGTCTCATCCCAAAGGGACCTTTTAACTCTTATAACCTATTCTAAAGGTTGGTCCTAGGAACAACGTCACAATATTTCCTAAATTCAATGACACAACAAAGGAGATTTTTTTTTATTGTTGTGACACTCCTTTGTAATGATCCTAATCATGATAAGGTGTTCTGCAATTTACTGATAACCTCTAAAATGGACCTGCCCTTTAGCTCTTTTTCGGTGGATTTCTAGCTATATGCTTATCTTCTTTTCCAAAATATTTCCATATAAATTGGATAAAATGGAGCTAATCATAATGATCCTATAATTAGAGGGATTGGTTTTATCCCCACTTCGAAAAATAGTGAGGCTTTGATTCCAAGGTTTAGGGAATCCATGCTTGACTTCTAAATCAAAGAGCTTGGGCATGTGAGGGATCATAATAGGCCCTCTAATTTTTAATATTTCAACATGGTATCCCTTGATGTTCTTAGCTTTCCCATTTTCTAGTCGCTTAACCCCAAAATTTATGTCTTCTATAGAGAAAACATAATCTTATGTAGAAACTTTTGGAATTTTGTCTAGGACATTACACAATTCATAAAAAAAATTAAGGTAGGAATTCCAATATGTTAGTGGAATCATATCATTTTCTTTGGTTTTATGAGTTACAATTCGCCTCCAAAATTTCTTTTGATCTAGCTTAGAAAGATGCAAAAGATTATCTTTCTTTCTATTTATATGTAGTGCCTTTTTTTTTCCTTTTAATTAGGGCTTTGTATCTATTTATATTATAATATTTCAAGGACTAATTAGAGGCATCCCTAATGGCTTTTCCAAGCAATTTTACACTCGTTATCATACCAAGAGTTGGCAATTCTATTCTTCTTTTTATACAACACTACGATATAGAATTTTTTATGGAGGTAGAGATGGTTGTTGTAAAATTATGATATATCTTCAATATTGTTCTTATATGATATCATATTTAATTCAGTAGTTAGGTTTAAATGGATATGATCAAAGTTAGTATCATGGTCATTTAAAAAGTCAAAATTTACTATTTGGATGTAGAAAGGTATATCCAATATCACATAATCCACAACACTACTACCCAGACCATGGATACAAGTCATGTGGTTAGATTTTGGCCACTTCCTTAGATCATTGTAAATAATTATATCTTGAGAACTGCAAGGCTTGATTAGCTCAGTACCATATAAATTCTCGGTCAAGTCTTTTGAATTTCTCTTGTATTTATTAGCTAAATAAAGGTCCTCATCTAGCCACATAAGATTAGGGTTGGAATCGTTGCTTAAGATAATATCTTGATTAGTTGCAGTTCTACATTAAAGTATCATAGCATGAGGACAATACAGGAGGATAATACCTTCATTTCTCAAACTGTAAACATCTTGTTCTAATCTTTTATAGGGACAACTTTTATCTAGATTATTTTTTGTATAAAAGGTAGAATCAATAGGGGCAAAATAACAAATTGGTATATACATATTCTTAGCATTGATATCTAAAAGCTCCATCTAGATGAATGGATTGAGAGGGATTTTCTTATGAAGACGAATGTGAGGAGAAATGTTTGTTCTTATGTAACAAGCTATGCCTCCAACCCCTCTACAAGAGGATTTCTTGTTCCATGTTGACCACAATATATATCCATCTATGTTAGGGACCTTAGATTCCTCATGCTGCCAAATTTCAACGAGAAATATAATACACATATTTTTTAATTATTTAAAAAGAAATTTGTTTATTAATATTGTAAGATTTATTTGTATTAAGAATGTTTAAAGGTGTTAAATTTATTTATATATTAAAATCTATATTTTCATCAATTTTAATTTACAATTTTGACAAACCTCTTTGGAGTACAGCAAGTACAGAAGACTTCGAACCTCGAATGGATCACCCTACAGATGAAACTCTTTCAAATCACATGCTAGACACCAATTGGTGTATGAGACCCTATACTCTACACCCTATGGATTTGAACCCATGACCTCCAAGGAAGAAACACATGTTCTTAACAATTAGACCCACTAAGAAATCCCGATATATATACAAAGTTTATATAAAATTATTTTAGTTAAGGTGGACATTGAGATATATTTTGTTGTTGTTAATATTTTTTAAAAGCCATTTGTCAACTCTAAACAATTTTTTTTTACTGTTAATTATATGAAGTTGATATAAAAATATTTACTTAAGGTGGACATTGGAACATTTTATCCATTGTCCACGTTGAAATATTTTTTGTTATTAGTATATGCCTAAGTGCAAGACTATAGCATTTGATTGCCATCCATTAGTTTTCCTTTCACTACAAATATTTTTCTTGTTGTCCAATGTTGTTCATATGCTTAACAAAGTAATTATTTTTTCATAGTATTTAAATTACTTTTATCAATTCAATCTTAGATTATACTTATTTTTTGAGTTTAGATAACCTAAGTTTGAATCTTTAATCTTAGATAACTAAGACATGTGTTCATTGAGGTCATTAATTTCATGTCCGTTGAATAAATACATGTGATGCCATATATTGGATGTGAAGTGCAATGCTACCATATATATATTTTTTGAATTGTCTTGTAACCAATTTTTTCACTGAATTTATAGTTATTAGTAGTCTAGTGTGCAATCTTTGTTATCTCTGACTATTCAGTTCTGGTTTGATGTCTCCTTTCTAGCCCAACCTCTCTTATCTCCTAATATTCCATCTCCACTTCTGTTATCTCCTAATATATTTTAGTAGTTTCCTCCTCTGTATATACCCTAGAGACTATCCCTATAACTCTCTATAACTCACATAGATGGTTATGCATACATTGAGAACCCATATCTACTACACTTCATGATAGACCATCCATAAAAAAAAATTCCATCATTTTCTTCTCCCTCACCAACTTGATCTTTTTAACAATTTTTCAATACATATAATAAAAATATTACAACAATACATTATTAGCTTATCATATCATTCTACATCTATCTCATACATCATAAACTTTAACGCAATAAATTCAACATAAACTTTAACGCAATAAATTGAAGCACACTAGATATCTCGCGCATAAATGATTGGAAGACTCCAATTTCATACCTTCGCAGGTCTGCTTACTAACTGTCACAGTTGGCCGAAATCATAGTTAGATTTCGTTCGTTCAGTATTGATGTTATCTTCCGAATCCCGACTACTAGAAAAGAGGCAGGTACCACGCATTTTTTAATGAAATAGATTTTTTTATTTTCAAATAGCCTCATAATGACATGAGCGGCACGGGGATTGGTCTTTCCAAATCAGACGAGTCTATTAATATATTTTGGAATTGGGATATCACGCCGTTGGAATTTTGATATCACGCTGTACGTAGACAAGTAGAGACGTACTCTAACGTTCTTTTTTTTTTTTTTTTTTTCAATTTGTTTATAAAATTCAGAAAATTATAAATTTTAGTATACAAGTAGAGACGTACTCTAACGTTCTACTCTTTTGTTTTTTCAATTTGTTTATAAAATTCAGAAAATTGTAAATTTTAGTGGTCACGAATTGAGACAAGAGTGGGCTAAATTACGTCAAGCATGGTCTATGAGGTCGGATATCACGTCATGCATGATTTATTAAGGAATCTTCTCACGATTGTAACATCATGAAATACGATTTAGGTTTTTTTTTTTCATAATTTACAAGACAAAGGCATCTATATAAAGTTGAATTATTCTATTTTTTTTTTTTCATAATTTACAAGACAACGGCACTTGAATTATTTTATTTTTATTTTTTCATAATTTACAATACGAAAGCATTTATATAAAGTTGAATTATGTTATTAATTAGTTATATTTTGCTATCATATATTAAATTATTATGTATATTATCATATTATATTAGTAATAACTATTTTATAAAAGTGATTGATATAAGTAGATTAGTTTTATTAATTTTGAAAGGTGAAAAATAACGAGATTAAAATGATTGTTGYTACTTAATGACACACATACCTTCTTGGAAGACTATTAATGTATTAATTAATTATAAATATTAATACATAATTAATGTATTAATTAATTATAATATATAATAATAATATATTAATGTATATAAATTAATGATCTATTAATGTATTAATAAATTAATACATCATTAATTAATGCATTATTAAAGTATTAATACATTAATAAAATTATACATTAATAATTTATTGAATACAATAACACATTAAATAAATTAAATGCATTTATAAATATATTACCAAAGTATTAATAATATACATTGAYCTTAATGTATTTAATAATATATTATTATATAATATATAAATTAAAGTACTAATACATTAATGTATAATGTAAYGTAACCGTACTAAATTATTAATATATTAATAATTCATTAATAAATTAAAGTATATATTGGTTCATTGATTAATACATTAATAAAGAAATGTTACACTAATAATACATTAATAATGTAATGTATTAATTAATTAAAACATTTAATACCTTAATAATTTATTAAATACATTATTAAAGTAATACATTAATAAAATAGTAATACATTGAACTTAATGTATTTAGTAAAACATTATTAAAGTATTAATACATTATTACATTATTGTATAAATTATTTATACATTACATTATATTATTTATACATTATCTATGTATAAATTAAAGTATTAATACATTAATTCATAATGTAACATATTAAAGTATTAATATATTATTAATTAATAAATTGCTAAAATATTAATACATTAATAATAAATTATCAAAGTAGTATACATTTATTGAAGATAACTATGGTTCACTATGATCATGGTTTCTTATGGTCATGACTATGAATGACATTAATACATTAATGTATACTGTAATATATTATTTTATTTAATTAATACATTGATACAATTTTAATAAATACATTACTAAAGTATTAATACATTATTAGGGTAATCTAATGTATAAATTGAGTAATAAGTTTATAAAATAGTAATTAATACATTGTTAAAGTATTAATACACTAATATAGTATTAATAGAGTGGTAAAATAATACATTAATAATAATTTAATTTATAATGTAACATATTAAATTATTAATATATTAATAATACATTATTAAAGTAATAACACATTAATACATATAATATTGAAGTATTAATACACTAGTAAATACATTATTAAGGTAGATAATACATTAATAATACATTAATAAATAGGTAGACCTTGGTTGATTTTGGGAAGGAAAGGTTCACTATTGTTGATCATGGTTGTCCTTCACCATGGTTGAATGTAGTTCACCATGACCATGGTTGAGTATCGTTGACCATGTGGATTTGATTATGGTGGGCTATGTTGATTATGTTTAACCAAATTTTACTATGGCACTGCTACATTGCAATGTTGATCATGTTTTTTTCATCACCTTGTGACATCACATGGCATCGTAAGGTTATAGTAATAAAATTACAATGAAGGGTTTTTGTTTGTCACATTGTAGTGTTGGAAGAGGTTTGTCACGGTCTCACAGTGGGTTATGTTCTTCGCATAGCGACATCGGGAAATGTTCATCTCATTGAAATGTTGGTCTATGTTTTTCACATTGTGGAATTGGGTTGTGTACATCACATTGAGAAAATAGGATGTGCTCGTCCCATTGCAACGTTTGGAAATTTCTTTCACAATGTGACGTCAAAATATAAGCATCGCATTGCAACGMAAGGATATGTTTTTCACATTACGATGATAGGGATATGCTCATCACATTGGAACATCTATTTATGCTCATCACATTGGGACAACAGAGAAATGTTCGTCACATTGCAACTTTTGTATATGTTCGTCACATTGAAATGTTCRTATATGTTAGTCATTGAGACTATGGTTGATCRTGGTTGTCCTTCACCATGGTTGATTGTGGTTGACCATGACCATGGTTGGTCTGGTTTATTATCATTGACCATTCCCATTGCTGACCTTCGTTGATCATGTGGATCTGATTACGATGGGCTATGTTGATTATGTTAAACCAAAATTTACTATGGAACTACCACATTGCAATGTTGATCATGTTTTGTTCATCACATTATGATGTCACATGATTTCCTAAGGTTGTAGTAATAAAATTACGATGACAGATTTTTTTGTTTGTCACATTATCGTGTTGGAATAGGTTTATCACAGCCCGACACTGGGTTATGTCCATCGCATAGTGACGTTGAGAAATGTTCGTCTCATTGCAATGTTGGTCTATGTTTTTTAGATTGTGACATTGGGTTGTGTACATCACATTGTGACAATGGGATGTGTTCATCGCATTTTGAAAATGTCTTTCAAAATGCGATGTTAGAATATCAGAATCACATTTCAATGAAAGGATATGTTCGTCACATTATGACGAGAGGGATATCTTCATCACATTACAACGCCCATTTATGTTTATCACATTGCGACGACAATGATATGTTCATCACATTGCAATGTCCATATATGTTCATCACATTGAGACATTCGTTTATGTTCTTCATTGAGACTATGGTTGATAATGATTGTCATTCACCTTGGTTGAATGTAGTTGACCATGACTATGGTTGACTATGGTTGGCTGGGGTTTATTATGGTTGACCATTCCCATGGCTGATCTTTGTTGACCATGTGGATTTGATTATGGTGGGCTATGTTGATTATATTTAACCAAAGTTTACTATGGCACTACTATATTGAAATGTTGATCATGTTTTTTTCATCACAATGTGATGCCACATGACATTGTAAGGTTATAGTAATCAAATTACGACGAACAGTTTTTTTTGTCACATTATGGTGTTGGAATAGGTTTGTCATAGTCCTATAAAGGGCCGTGTTCGTCGCATAGCGACGTTGGGAAATGTTCATCTCATTGCAATGTTGGTATATGTTTGTCACATTACGAGATTGGGTTGTGTACATCACATTGCGACAATGTGATGTGTTCATCCCATTACAATGTTTGGAAATGTCTTTCACAATGCAAAATCATAATATGAGCATCACATTGCAACACATGGATATGTTCGTCACATTACAAGGATAGGGCTATGTTCATCACATTGCAACGTTCGACTATGTT
>SNQJ01S0022404.1:4865-15608 GCA_010110895.2 Picea sitchensis | reverse complement strand
ATCACATTGTGACGTCAGTTTATGTTCATCACATTGTGACACTACTATGTTCAACTAATTGTAAAATTACTATGTTCTTCATATTTCAACGTTACTATGTTTTTCATTGTGCAACGTTACTATTTTCAACATTTTTCAACATTAGTATGGTCATCACATTATAACGTACAATTGTGTTCGTCAGATTGCAACATCGGGGCAATTTCATTGCATGACAAGGTTGGTTTGTGTTCAACACATTATGAAAATGAAGTTTTGGTGAAGTTTTTATAAAAAAATCTAATTAAGTGTTTCCTTTGTGAAAAATATAGGAACTTTGAACTAACGCGATATATTACATATAAGGAAACTTAGAATCACACATGTTCTAAGGACATTGATAGAATATGATATTGAAGTGTAAAATCGATCCGATCCAAATAAGAATATTTAAAATTAAAGTATGCATTTATAAATTTCGATTTTTGGTGTTGCAAATTGTGATTGTCTAGAAAAATCAAAGGAAGGGGTTAAAAGCAATTATGATTCATAGTAGTAAAATATTTAATTGAAATCCATTTATGAGTATTGTGATAGATTTAGTAAATAGATTCATACAACTAATGTGCTCTCATACAAATAACCTGTTCATACAAAGGTGAGAGATCCTTTCATGCCATGGTGTTTTATTTTAGTATATTATTTTATTTTAATATTTTATAATGAAATCAATTTTCATCAAAATAATTTTTTTTATAATGGAATCTTTCAAGAAGATATAAAAGATATTTATATCTTTTGTCAAATTTAAAATATTTTAATGTAAATAAAAATATAAAAATTTATCTTTCTCTTGATATACTGTTATTAGACATTTGGTTTAAAATATAAAATATTGAAACTTTTTCTTGATATAATATATTGTTATTATACATTTGATTTACATTGAACACTTTTTCTTTAAAAAAGTATATAATTATTTAATATTTTTATTTTTTTTAATTTAATGATATATTTATTTGATGTAGTTTTTATTATTATTATCTCAAAAATTTTCAATTACTTATATTTTATGTGTTAGTATTTTGGCCATTATTTTAAATAATTTAATTTTAATTACTTATATTTTATGTGTTAGTATTTTGGCCATTATTTTAAATAATTTAATTTTAATTAAAAAAGTAAAGTGATTTTGTATGTTAGTATTTTTATTTTTATTTTAAATAATTTATTTTCAAATAAACCAACAAAATAATTATTTATAATAGATCCCAAAACAAAACAATAAAAATACTTATATTTTAATTTAATGCTTAAAATAACTTAAAATATATTAATATTAATATTATGCTTGCTAAAAACAATAAGAATACTTATATTTATGTGTTAGTGTTAATGTTTTATGTGTTTCTTATAAATACTTGTATTTTATGTGTTATTTATAGTATATTGTATAATTTAAATTTAATTTTTTTTATTAAATATAAATCTCATATAAAAAATCACAATTAGATAAACAATTTATCTTAATAAATTTTATAATTATAAATTGATATAAATCAAGATTCTATTTATAATTATAATATATAGAGATAATATAAACAATGACACAAAAATAATATAAATTAAATTTTTATATAATATAGTATTAATTAATTATATTGATAATATAATATTAATTAATTATATTAATAATATAATATAAATTAATTTTTATGAAAAAAATATTTCATTATAAAAGGAAAATAATGTAATATAAATATAATATCTATATATTATAATTATATATTATATTTCAATATAATATATAGATTAACTCTAACTCTAATAAATGTAACCAAATGTAACTATAATTTTAATAAATCTAACTCTAAAGCTAATTAATTCTAATATTTAACTACTTGTTTATTAAATATTTCTTTTGGTTTTAAAATCTCTGAGTGGGTAAAGACAAGAAGAGTTGTTGAAAAGTGATGCTTACAAAAAAATTATTAAAGTATTATTGGTTGTTTAACAATATTAAGTTAAATTATAATATAATAGACTTATATTTAAACTATTTCCAAAAGGTTATCACTAAATTCATTTGTACTACATTGAAATGGAATAAGTAATAAAAAAAATTAAATCTTATTCTTTTATAAGTTTATTTATGTGATCTGAAAAATGAAAATTGAAATAGTATAAAAAATTGATTTAATATACCATTTAAATAATTCTAATTAAAATTTATTTTTAATAAATTTATAAACATTTTATAATTTTTATATACTCTATATTTATAACATGTAATGAAGTTGTAGTTGTTCAATCTTTCATTAAACCAAAAAAGAATTATAAAAAAAAACAAAACAATTTTTCTTCTCTTAGAAAAGGAAGGTTCCAATCTCCTTAAATATAGCATTCAACATACTCAAACAAAACCTGTAAGTTTTATTAGTTACTTAATTCAGTAAACATTAAATATTATGATATGTTAAAATATTTATCCTCTCATCAAGACATACACTATATATATTTTCCTATATCTTTCAATTGTTACAAAATTGGATTACGCTTAAAATCATAATATACCCAAATATGTACTTTAATTATTGCACAGTTGCATTATACTGAAAATAACATAAAATATATAACAATAATAAAAAAAAAAATGAAAATGAAACCTTGACCTATTTGTATTATAAAAGATACAATGATAATACAAAGCCAAAAAGTGAAAATGGAATCTTTACCTATTTAAATAGCATAAAATATATAATAATAATAATGAAAATGAAACCTTGACCTATTTGTATTATAAAAGATACAATGATAATACAAAATCAAAAAGTGAAAATGAAACCTTTACCTATTTGTATTGGCTCGATTTTCCATGACGAGTCAATGAAAGAGTGAAAGGTGTGAATGTGGTCCCATGAACCATCTTACAGTTGATTTAGCAAAAGCCAATCAATTGTTTGTGGGATTTGAAGGTGAGAAGACCCATCGATGGTTGTCACCCTCGTATTTAGACGGACTCATCTCCCATGGAAATTGAATCAAACATATCCTTCACTTCCCCAATGAATCTTTCAACATGTTCAGTGTAAGAATCTTCTTGACCAATATACAAATCTTAGTGAGCACAATATTATTGTTTCAAAATACATTTATTCTTGCAACTTTATAAAATGGTTTTCTAGAAATTTTATAAGATCAATATAAATTGAATTCGGATAAACAATAAAACCTATGGAGCTATTATATAGATTCAATAAACGTATACTCGGAGGAGCGATTATGATATGTTCAACGCTCTTGTCCATATAATGTTATTAATTAGACTTGTAAAAAAACTATTATAGGCTTCATCATGAGAAAACATATATAAAAAGATAAATATCTTTTTTGTCATGCCCGACGCACGACTCAAATTGGGAGTTTCTTGGGAAACATGTGGATCACCTGTGATAACAATACACTTACTATGAGGGGACACGAGAAGGTTACATATCTATATTCTCACATTACCACGTCTCACATTCTCCATTACCACGTGCAAGCTTAGCTTTCATGAATGTCTACCCTCACCTGTGATTTTATAGTTGCATAGGGGATATGGTGTACAGTAAAAATAAAAATAAATTGTTAAAAATTAAAAAGTAAATGATAAATGTTTGGGCTCCATATCCATTCCATTCTCCATAATAAGATTTGTAAAAAGTTAATAATGAAGATATAAATGTTAAAAGCGAAGTTTAATATATACACATTATCATATGATATTATACTAGTACAACTACACTTAAGAGTGAAATATATGTTTAAACATAAAAATTAAAAATAAAAACATTTATATTAATATTCTTTTTAGAATTTTGAATATTATTTTATAATGATAATTTAAATACAATAATATATTAGTACAACTCATTTAAGTGTAAGATATATGTTTAAACATAAATAAATTACAATGATAATTTAAATACAATAATATATTAGTACAACTCATTTAAGTGTAAGATATATGTTTAAACATAAATAAATAAAACTTTTATACTGATATTTTTTGAATTTTTGAATATTACTTTATTACTTTATAACTTATTAATATAAATAATAATAATATAAATATTTTTAGAATTTTTAATATTATAAATAATAATACCATATTAATATGGTTGACTATATAATTTATTTTATAATGTATGTATTGAGTATTTTGTGATGAAGGTGTATGAAATTTTTTCAAAAATTTAGAATTTAAATAATGAAAATAAAAAAAATGATTAAATTTGAGCAAATCACTCCATAACTTATGATATGAAATAAAAAAATAAAAGTAAAAAGAATTAGCATCTAATATTTAGAATATAAGATGATGTACAAACAATAATCAATTTTTTATTATACCAATGGAAAAATAACTTATAATCGACATTTTTATAATCAACATTTTGATGATGACTTCTTGTAGTTAGATGGACTCCAAATCCACCTTAAGGGAGGGTTATTTTCCTCATTGTGTGTTTGAATTCTAGGCTTGGTGGTAGTAAAATTTTGAATGGTAGAGAAATGATGGCTAGAGTGTAAAATCGCTTTGGTGGAAATATGGTAGCATAACCTTATTATGGATTCATAATGAAATGTGTGACCTTGATGGCTCTATTTATAAGTGAAATGGTGGACACTTTATTGTTTATCTAGTTTCAATGTGAACTATCCCGATACATTAATGAATTAATGGGATAAATATGAATACTAGATCGAACCCTTTCCTAATTTGAGCAATTTGATCAATGATGACTCTCCTTTCCTAATTTGAAGTAACCCATTAATGAAGAAAGTGGAGCCAATGTACATAATACCTCTAAACCAAATCCATTGAATTGATGTGTTATGTTGAAAAATAAAGGCCTATATGAAGTAAAGTATAAGGGAACCTTTCCAAACTAGCATGAGATAGAATACATAAGGTACTAAATGAGAATGACTATGATGGAGACAATAATGGAGAAGGAGGTGAAAGCTTGGTGCACTCAAGACTTTCTTGGTTTAGAGCATAATGGTAAGGTTCTCCCAGTAACAAATGTATAACTCCAAGGAATATTAATTAATATTGGGAAAAAGTATTATGATGAAAACTCAAAGGATGATACAAATAATGATTGAGCAAGGAAAACTAAAATGAGTGGGGCTCAAGGATTTCCATGATATTATTATTTTATATTTTTTTCTTCTTAATATATCTCTACAATCTAAATATCACAACCTTTGTCGTATTAGTTAAAAGAGTAGTTATAATATTCAACCTCATTATAAATATCTAACTATGTTTATTCAATGCTTTTTTCCAATAAAAAATATTATTATATATGGAGTATAGTTTAGTCTACGAAATAATTATACAAAGCGTTGATGATCACAAGGTTAAAAACGCTTCTTTCAATTATAACATTTAACATTTTACAAATTTAGATAACATTTTTAAAAGATTCTTTTACAAAGAGAGTTTTATTTGTTAATTTAATATATTTATTAAATATGAATATTGATGATGATGGTGGTTAATGTCCATTGAAATTAAAATTGGTCTATGGGACCTTAATAAAAGTAAGAGATTACTTGAATTTCTTTAAAATGTTGTTTCGATGTTTGAAAAACATTAAGAGAACTGTTCCTAGATCACAAAGCTTGGATGAATTAAAAGGTTAGGAAGGTTGAGATTGTGACAAATATTTTGAAATTGAAATCTCATTTGGGTATACGTGGGGCACTCTAGGAGAAAGTGTTTTTCATCTTCAACCCTCTTGATATCACAAAGGTGACAGATTCTTTCCTACCATGTTGTTTTGAGGATTTCCCAACACTAATTTTCACTATTCTTCTCCCAAGAATTAGTTCTTATTTTAGCAATATTGATTCTTTTCTTTATGCTAGTCAAAACAAAGAGATAGTTTTGGTCTTCAAGATTAGGGTTAACCACCTCCTTATAATATCTTAATTTTTTTTATCCTCTAATTCTTTATGCCACCATATATCCTCCTTAAATTTATCTTCCCCAATATTTTTAATATCATCGGTATACTTCACAATAACTTATTTTTTTTCCCCTATATCATTTAGCCATGACTTGGCATCATTATGTCATCTTCGCTTGAACCTTTGGAGATTTTACGAAATTAATCTAACACTTTTTTTTTATTAGAAAGGAATATATCAAACAAGTTGATAGAATCTATTTAATATGTTATCTTCCATTGATATTTATACCATATTAAAAAATATTTTTCGGTAGTATAATATTATTCTAATATTATAAAATTACTCTAACACGTTGTATTTTTATGTTAGAGTAATTTTGGGGAGCCTCTTGTCATCCATGTTGTTTATCTTGTTCTTGAACATTAACTACCTAATTATCGATGTGTTCTCATTGGGGGAAAGACGTGTTTCTATGAGGAGGATAGGATATGGTGTATTTCCTTTAATTTTGAGATGACAGGTTATAAAATTCCTTTGTATGTTCTCTATCTTTCTCTAGGAATATTGAGGGATACTACACACACAAAATTCACATTCATATAAGATATTATGAGTGACAAGAGTCTCAAAGATGAGTTTTTTCTTATCCCATAATCAAATGTCTGCTAATTTACAATTATTTTCAACCCCATAATAAGCTTTACAACCTCCATTTATCATTTTCTCAATGTTATATTTCCAATTGAGCTTGTGACGAATATTAATTCCATGATACTTGTACAAAGGCTCTTCCTCCAATATCTTGTTGTCATGATCATAACCTTGATTTTGTCAATGTTCACAACCATACATGTACTAGAGTAGAAGTCCTTGAGGATTCTAATTTGCATACTAAGGTCATAGGGATTCCTTTTCATAAGAACACTATCATTAACATCGAGAAGAAGGACGATTACTATACTAGCAAGAGTTGGTCCAACACAACATGCAACTTCTAAACAATCTTTTAACTTGTCAATTTAAATGTCAAAAAGGGTAAGGGAATAGAGGAAAACCTTGATTGACTCCTATATTGCAGTTAATTTCTTCTTACCAAACCTCAGTTTTCCTAAACTTGGTAATAACATTCTCATACAACCTTACCACAAAAAATCTAATCCCGGAGGCAAATTTTATCTCTTCTAATATAGTCCAAAGGTTGGTCCTAGGTATAATGTCAAAATATTTCCTAAATTCAACAAAACAACAAAGGAGATTGGATTTATTGTTGTGACACTCCTCTTCAACGATCCTAAGTCTCATAAGGTGGTCCACAGTTGAATTATTACCTCTAAAACTGGCATGAACCGTAGCAGTTTTGTCATGGATTGCTACCCATATCCTTATCTTAATTTCCAAAATACTTCAATATTGATTAGATAAAATGGGGCTAATAATATTGGACCTACAATCAAAGGGATCACTTTTATCCCCACTTTTAAAAATAGGTACAATGAGTCTTTAATTCCAAGTTTTAGGGAATCCCTACTTGACTGCTAAATCAAAGAGCTTGTATATGTGAGGGATAGTAATAGGCCTTCCAATTTTTAATATTTCAAATTGGTATCCATCGATGTCCTTGGCTTTCCCGTTTTCTAGTCACTTAAACCCCAAACTTTATGTCTTTTATAGAAAAATGTCATCTTTTGTAGAAACTTTTGGAATTTTATCTAGGATATTACAAGATTCATAAATATTTTTAAGGTAGGAATTCCAATCTATCAGGGGAATCATATCATTTTCTTTAGTTTTACGAGTCATAATTTACCTCCAAAATTTCTTTGGATCTAGCTTAGAAAGGTGCAAAAGATTATCTTTCTTTCTATTTATGTAGTTCCTTTTTTTCCCTTTTAATTAGGGATTTATATCTATTAATATTATCATATTTCAAGGACTCATTAGAGGAATCCCTAATGGGTTTTCCAAGTAATTTTACACTCATTATCATACTAAGGGATGACAATTCTATTCTTCTTTTTACACAACTCTTCGATAGAGAATTTTTTTATGGAGGTATAGAGTGTTACACGTCAAAATGTCACACCCTAAGTATCACAAGTGTCGCAAAGAGATGTATGCACATTGTTAAGTGTCACAACCCGTTGACACCATGAAATACATTTGTCACAATCCCTAGGTTAGTTTGGAAGAGAAAACCAACCATTTGGGGTTTGGAACCACACCTTTTTCTTGAAAAATTTCACCATTTTTGGGCATTTAAGAAGGTTGGCACTCCATTATTCATGTTGAGGGAGCGCCAGTTCTCCCCCTGCCTTTCTTAGGGGGTGCCAATGGCACTTTGTCTCTCACTCTATGGGGACGCCAATGTTGTTAGAAGGAAATATGGGATCTTCAACCTTTTCCTAAGGGCCATCTCTTAAGGGATGAAGTTGTTTTGGTTGACTCTTATACTATGGCTCTATCTTAGGATCAAATACCAACTTAAGGAGCCATATCCTCAACCATTTCCCTAATTATCCCATGGTGGTTAAAGCCTCTCAAGCCTATATATTGAAGGTATTTCCAAGGTGAAAGAGGGAATATTTTAGGTGTCAAACCTTTGATCCTGGGAGAAAGCATCAACATTTTCATTTCAAGTTTTTCATTCAAGGGTTGGACGAGGAGAGCTTGAAGAAATTATTTCATCGTCAAGCATGCTTTGCAAGTGATTTCATTTGGCTTTCCAATTAATATAAACTTGGCCTATTCCCTTCAAGTTCACGTGTTATACATTTTCTTGTCTATTGTCGTTTCAATCTTCATAGATAGATCTACTTTATCTAATCATATAGGGCAGGAGGAAGAGTTCCTTCATTTGCATTGACGAGCTTGGAGATCAAGCCCAAGGATTGGAGCAGTGAGGATGAACATTGCAATAAGGTACACCACATTCTTCTTCTCTCTTACTTGATTGGTTGAGTTATATTTAAAGGGAAAGTAGCAACCATTTATTCACTTTTGTCTTTGGACCAAAGAAGGGGTGTTGGTCCAAAGGGGAGCTTAGCATGTTCGCAGGGTAAGATTTCTCATAATAGAGAGGGTTGTAAAATTATGATAGATGTTTTCAAAATTTTTCTTATATGATAGAAGATTTAGTTCAATATTTAACTCCTTTAAGAAGAGATCATCTTTATTTTTGTCAAAGGTCTATGCCTTTGGTTATCACAGTTATCTTCAAGGGTTTTTTTATTGCATGATAAAGTTTCATGTTGGGATTAAAGGGATATGATTAGAGTTAGGCTCATGGTCATTTAAAAGGTAAAAATTTACTATTTGGTTTTAAACAGGTATATCCGATATCACATATGTCACAACACTACTACCAAGCCCATGGATATAAGTTATGTGGCTAGATTTTGGCCACTTCCTTAAACCATTGCAAATGATTAGATATTGAGAACTACAAAGCTTGATTATCTCAGTACCATATAAATTATAGGTCAAGTTTTCTGAAGTTCTCTTATATCTATTAACTAAAACAAGGTCCTCGTCTATCCACAGAGGATTAGGGTTGGAATCATTTCTTAAGATAATAACTTGATCAGTTGCAGTTCTAGAATTAAAGTCTCCTAGCAGGAGGATAATACCTTCATTTCTTAGACTGTAAATATCTTGTTATAATATTTAATAGGGACATTTTTTTATCRAGATTGTTTTTTGTATAAAAGGTAGAATTAATAAGTGCAAAATAACAAATTTCTATATACATCTTCTTAGCATTGATATACAAAATCTCCATCCAAATGAACTGATTAAGAGAGCCTTTTTCATGAAGACAAATGTGAGGAAAAATGTTTCTTCTTATGTAACAAGTTATGCCTCCAGCCCCTCTACGGGAGGATTTCTTGTTCCATGTTGACCACAATATAAACCTGTCTATGTTAGGGACCTTAGATTCATCATGTTGACCACAAATATTATATAAACAATTTTTTTGTTTGTTTTGAAAAGAAAGTTGTATATTAATATTGTATAATTGATTTGCATTAAGAATGTTAAAATGTGTTAAATCTATTTTTATATGAAAAATTCTAATTTCATTAGTTTTAATTTATAATTTTGACAAAATATTCTTAGTGTCAAAAAATTATCATCTAGGATCACAACCTATGTGGGCCACATCTCCTCTCTCATTACAAGAGGGTTCAAACTTGGATTACCCTATAAACAAAACCCTTTGGCTTCAAAACTTGGATCGACCTACAAACTAAACCCTTTCAAGCTAATCACCCTTGATTTGACAGACAAACACACACACACAAAGTTGATATAATTTTTTTTGTGTGGGCACCTATCTTCCTCACATGGGCMGTGTTATCCGAGTGCTACCACTATAATCTCCACTTGTGCCCACTAATCCGTGGATACACAAGACACAAGGTAAGCCAAGGTTTCAAGCAAGTGACTTTACATAAAAGAGTACCTTAAAAGAAATATAAAATTATTTTAGTTAAATTGGACATTGAGATATATTTTTTTGTTATTAATATCTTTTAAAAGGCACATGTTAACTCCATGTTAAAGAGAGAAGGAATTACACATTTCCTTACACTCAATTGTAAAAATAATTAAATTTTTTTAAAAATATTTACTTAATGTAGACATTCAAATATTTTATCTATGATCCACATTGAAATATTTATTTGTTATTATATATTTTTTAAATATAAATATTAATTTCAAGTTGATGTTGATATTGAGTTAGAAAAGAATTAAACAACAAGAAATATATAAATATATATATGAGATTTGAAGAAT
>SNQJ01S0022403.1:72107-103709 GCA_010110895.2 Picea sitchensis | reverse complement strand
GTCTAGATGGTTTCTGAAATTTTCTTATCCTAGCTTGATGATAGATTGACACCCATGGATTCATTTCCCTGCACGTCTTGACCACCGTACTGTGTTGATTGTGACCGTCGTGGTTGTTTAGCCTTCGTCCCTAGCTCACCAGTCCTCTCCTGAGCAGTCGGCCAGGAGCCTGATCTACGGTCGTCACCTTAGAATTAAAAGACCTATGGATCTCAACACCTTGCTTTTCTATGTGAGGATGATGGGTGAAGGATGTTCCTGTCAGCCATCTACCTCTATTGATTGTTATTGGTTGATCTCAAATCTTGCGCCTTCATGTGAATGATGAGCTTGTGTCGAATGTTTAATCCTTGTCGTGATTGGCATACATCCTATCGCTGCAATTGATTGTTTCTGGCTACCATTTTTTGTCGACTTCGTTCTTCTCCTTCCGTTCTAATGACCTTGGAATGACAGTGAATTTACCCTTGATGGCAGCGAATTTGCACCTTGAATGACTGTGTTTTTAAATGGAAAATTCCTTTTTAAAATTGCATTATTACCGCCCTTTATAATTGTGATTTTGTTTTATGTGAATGACTGTGATTTATGAGTTCATGTTCCTTTTATATTTGGTTTGTGACCGTATGATAGGGCTTTATGACTGGTGACTGCATACTCAACTAAGGACAGTGTGTTTACCTAGTGTCTGCATTTTTACTGTGTAGACGATTTCCCTTTTATTTACTAAGGTTTTCTTTTTACATGCATGGGGAGGATGGTCAAGAGTTATTACCTTTCTTAGACTGTGATTCTACAATTTTTCCTACTGCAACTTAATCTATTTAGACCAGCGATACTTTTTTATTGTGGTAGCAAGTTCTTTTTTTTTGAGTTAATAGTCAGCGCCTGAGTTTCCTGAGATAAATTATTCCCTCAATTTATTCTAGTGAAATTACTCCAACGATTTCACCTGTGAATCTCCTGGTTAATACGTGTGTTGTGAAGGATAGTGAATCCCATTTCTATGGTTGCATTCTTAACGGTTATATGACAACAATTTAGTAAATGGCTACATTTTTCTTTTCCCGCTTTTGTTGGATTGCGATTTTACCCTTGATTGCAACCTAAATAAATTTAGATAGTGACACCATACATTTAGTTGGTCAGATATGTCTTGTGGAAAAAAATTTACTGTTGATGAAGTCTTCCTTTGATTTTTAATTGTTGGGTGTTGCCATCTTTAAGGAATGAAATCGTGCCTGGTATGTAACTAGCAATTGGCCCAAAACTTTGGAAGTTGGCTCTCGTTTTTAGTTGTTGGACGTTGCCATCATTATGATTGAAATCATGCCTGGTGTGTAACTGGCAATTCCCCAGAACTTATGAAGTCATCTCTCGTTTTTAGTGCTAAGCATTTCCATCTTTTTGACTGAAATCATTGTCTGGTGTATATCTGGAAAAATTGCCAAACTTGTGAAGTTTGCGTTTGATTTTTAATTGCTGGGCGACTTGCCACTTATCTCTGCATCTTCCTTATTTTTCCTTTGGCAGGGAGTTGTGCCTGTAAATTCGTATGGCGTATTTGATGGCGCCATCTATGGAAGAGATTGGGTGACTATGGTGTAACTGCCTTTTATTTACTATTGCGATTTTAATCACCCTTGCCAATGAATTTGGTGGCTGCAGCTGTGTTTGAATATTAATTTATCACAACCGATTGCAAGTTGAGCCCTATAAAATCTTTCTCATTACCTAAGTTTTATTAATACTCTAATGATATATGTACACTTAGAAGTTCTCTAAGGTTCTGTTCCCAATTTGGATTTGAAATTAGACTCTGTGTATTGTTGTTTTATTGTGTTGACGGTTATGGAGTTATTTTATTTATTTATTAACACACCTTGTATGGTTGATTATATTTTTAATTCACATATTAATTAGCATGGTATTAGTATTTATTTTATTCTTGATCTTACTCAATCTAAACTTCTACTATGATATTAATGATCCTTTACTCATAATATCCTTGCCATTCCTGCTAGAAGTAGTTGTGTAGCTTTGTAGATTGTGAACTCAACATGCATAATGTGATATCACTCTCTAAGGAATGCATATAATTATATTAAAGTAGTTAGGGTAATTTAATAATAATTACATGGTTGAGATCCAACCCCTTAATGATGACCCTTTTTCCAACAATCACCTAATGAATGGATCAAACTTGAATAGGTAATGTGAATAATAACCTTAGATCAAGTCCTTGTGTACTCAAAGTTTAAGTGATATATCATTTTCGCACATGTTGATTATTTAGGACTCGTCATTTAGGACAGCTTTGTCATTTAGATATAGAAGCAGCGTATGATCACTTTTTAAAGGATGAGTAGTGCACTTACTTTAATAGATGTGTACCGTGCAGGCAAGAATGTTGTTTGCTGAGTTATGTTTAGTTCACCCTTGATAATGTTTAGGTCCTTGGTAACCTTACAATTGTTTACCTTCACGCCTAGACCTCATACTTAACCTTAGGGCTTCTTGGATGTCGTCGAGTCATTTATTGGATTGTGCATCTGTGAGTGATGTATTCATGCATCTTGATCACCCGTTGCTTGAGGCATAGGCATAGACTTCCTATAAGTTATTTTTTCCCTTAGCACGTTGGATTTATCTAGAGACCCTTGTCCATATAGGTTATGCTGGGCCAGGTTTATTTTCGCATCTATCGCAAGGCGACGACATGATCCCTGATGAGGGGATGACAGATGGAATCTGTGCTACCCTTTGTCGGCGTTGTTCATTGTAGTCGTTTGGCGCTTGGGATGAACGCCTTCATGTGCTTGGTTGCGCACCATCGAGGTCTCAAAGTTAACTGGTCGTCAAGGCCATCGTGTCGGGATGGGGATGTTATCCCTTAGCTTGTAGGCGTGGTCATGTTGTGTCGGGCGGGTAGTCGATTCTATTTGTTGGTTTAAGCATGTTTCACCTAGTTGCTCCTTGTGTTAGTGCGTGGAGTCATAGTTGTCTGTTGCCGTATCTACGTG
The DNA here is from genome assembly GCA_010110895.2 of Picea sitchensis. Taxonomy (NCBI): domain Eukaryota; kingdom Viridiplantae; phylum Streptophyta; class Pinopsida; order Pinales; family Pinaceae; genus Picea; species Picea sitchensis. The sequence continues at coordinate 100,686 of SNQJ01S0022403.1, read as the reverse complement.
TTGTGTTCGTTGCCTATTTGTGTGGGTCAATTGTTGTTGTCTTTTCCATCCTACGAAAAGAAAAAAAATATTGCACTTCTGCCTCGCTGGTAGTCGTAATGATTGGGGTCGTTACATATATAACAGAGGGAGGAGAATGATCATGGATCTCTTCTGTCATGCGTAACATTATTCTCCAGAAATCTGACTTAGCTTGTCGGAGTTGGGATACCCAGCGCGATGAGGAGTGGTAGCTCGACCTTGCGAGGCGAGATGGGATCTAGCTCATTCTCTGGTTAGTGTGTGTGGCCTCTTTGCAGCCTAGGGGGATAAGGGGGAAGAAGAGTACTCCTAGCGTTGGATGGGAGGTACCGGTGAAGTCTCATTAGTCGGAAAGCGAGAGTTGCATGGAGCGCGCAGGACATCAACTCAGAGCGGGCGATTAGGCAACGATACGCTTCCTTTATTTATGCATGGTAGATTTTTAGTATGATTTATGCTTTCAGTTATGTATGCTTAATAGAGTAAAGAATATGATAGTCTTAGCATTCTAGTTGATGACTGAAATTCCTTGATAGCCTTATCTTGATTTTGATTGATTTCCCATGGCCTTCGATCCCTACATGTCTTGACCATCCTGAGGTTTATTGATTGCGATGATTGTAGTTTATTTTTGCCTTCGTCCCTAGCTCATCAATCTGTGCCTGAGCAGTCGGCCAAGAGCCTGATCTATGATCGTCACTTCGGTGTTAATAGATCTATGGATATCAATGCCCTACTCTCCTGTGCGTGGATGATGAGTGAAGGATGGTCTTGTCAGTCTTCTACCTTTGTTTTTTCTCTTTGGCAGATTATTGGTCTTCCACCTTGATGTGTTTAATTAAACCTAAAAAATTTGATTGATGGGGAAGTTTTCTTTTAACTCGACATTTTTATATTTCAATTGTTATCTCGTTTTATACCTCATTTTTATATATTGATGGACATTTCATACATTTTTATATTTCATTTTGTTTGCCTAGCAATTGCTACTTCTTTGGCTGCACTTCGTTGACTTGGGGGCGGAATTTTCCCATCAAACCTTTTTATTTCTGGTCAGTTGTTTGGATTTCTAGGTGCTTGACAAAGCTACATACTTTTTGTTGTAGACAACCAATGTATATTGGTTAAGATAAATTTTTACTTTTGGGCATTTTATTTGAATGGTTAATCTCAGCAAATTTATTTTGGATAGTTATAACTCAACGATTGGTGAACCATTGCCTTCTTTTCTTTAAGGTGTTAGATACAGCGTTTTCCCCTTCGCAATTCAACAGATCTTAAGGTGAATATACTTGCCTCTTTACTGTGAATTCGCATGCATTTTCCACTGAAAAGTTTCCCATTTTTGTGCTATTCCCCTGATTTGCACAACCTTTATTCTTCATTTGCTGAATGTGTTTCATTGCAAAGTTAATTAGATATGAAAATTTATGTATCCATTCCTACGTTGATTGCGTTGAATTTATTATTGCAATTTGTAGCCACGTCCTTGTTGTAGTACCAATTCCTTTGCGATATGGAATACGAATTACTCAGACAATGATCTGGAATACCAATTCCTCTACGATTGTAACTATGTAATTATTGTAATACCATATTTCTTTGCGATATGTAATACCAATTACTCATACAACGATTTTCATATTAAATGGTGACAACAATGTGATTTCCTTCTAGTGTGTCTCTATACAACAAATTTGGTTATTTAAAGATGATTGTGTTGTTTCTTTAAGACCACAATTTGCCTTAAATGTTGACTGTGTTTGCTGCTGGAATGACCATGATTTGGACCATAAATTTTCCTTAAATGTTGATTGTGTTTGTTGTTGGAATGACCACTATTTGGAGGACAAATTTTCCATTAAATTTTGACTGTGTTTGTCATTGGAATGACCACGAGTTTTCCTTAAAAGAGTGACTGCGATTTGCCCACTTATTAGCCTGGCAATTGGCCTTTGGAAATTGCAACTATTACCCTTACTGCTCGACGATTTCCCATTTAATACCTGCATTTTCATCTAATTCATCTATTACTCTTTATTACCTGCATTTCATTAAGACCACAATTCCTTATTTTCCATTTATTACTTGCCTTCCATTTAATGACGACGTTTTGTTTTCCACATCAACTAATTTAGCATTGTATTGGATAGCTTCTCCCTTAACCGCCTTTGATCAGTACATCTTTTAAGTTGATTTGACAACCCATGTATAATGTACACAGTTGTTGCAGCAATGGAAATTATATTTACTTGATACAAAAAATGACTAGCATATTTAGACAACCTCTTCATTTGTTTAGACATCCCTTTAACTAATTTAGAACAGTCTTGGCCTTTAGATTTAACATTTATTAAACTAACTTTTCAGTACGAATGTAACTTTGGTTATAGTGTTATCATTGACTTAATTAAGCGGGATAAACTTGATTTGCATTAAGGTTAAATTGATGATACATTGATGACAATTTAAAAATTAATATCGCTAACAAGCATGATCATTGCAGCTCATACATTGATACTGGTAATGAATGCTTAGGAGGTTAATTGCTATGTGGGATGATATTTAGTGATTAATTTTTGAATCCCAATTTAGATTGTCTTTAATGTTAAATTAAATTGATGCATATTGACTTAATTGCAATTTAGACTTGTTGAATTTAATGTTAATATAAAATTGTAAATTGTGACTAATTGAAATTTGACATACTATTAGATTGGTAATCAATGTTAAATTAGATGGTCAATATTGACTATTTTAGACGTGATTAATGGTTGGGTTGTTGATGAAATGTTATGTTGGTTAGAATCTTCCTCATGTCATCCTCTTGCGTCTCGTCGACCTATTGTTGGGGTGTGGGTGAAGTCTTGGGTCAATTGTTTCGCCTCCTAGCACATTGAATTTTTTCTAGAGTCCTCAGTCCAGATAGGATCCGTGGTGCCAAGATTGTTGACGCAGCTGTCACCTCGGGAGACATGATTCCTGAGGAGGGGATCATGGCATGCCCTATTGGATAGCGTCAAACAAGAACTTGGCCGGAGTCGGTGCGTTATGTGTTAGTTCGGTCGAGTGTTGTAAGTTTCTTTTGGCACATGGGAGGAATGCCTTCATACGTTTTGTTGACATGCCTTGAGGTTCTAGTCTTGTTCGTCAAGGCCATGGTGTCGGGAGGGGGATGTTGTCCCTTAGCTTGTAGGCGTGTCTTTTTTGCATCGGGAGGGTAGTTGTTCGTCCTTGTTGTTGTACGCATGTTTCACCCAGTTCCCCTTGTGCCTGTGTCTGGTGTCATAGTAGCCTATTTCCTAGACTGCGTGCTTGCATTAATCATCAGTGGTTTGGTTAAACTGTTGTCGTCCTCGCCTTCTTTCCTAAAAACAAAAAAAAAATCCACTTCTTCTTCGCTTGTAGTCGTAACGAAGAGGGGTCGTTACACAATGAAATATATGGATTATTTTATCATAATTGGAGAGAACAAATATTGAATACTAGATTCATAATCATTCATTAATCCAAGACCCACATCATCAAGTCTTGAAGTCAACACTAAGGAACTATTTCATTTCAAAGATTGATATGAGGAAAGTTGAAACTAGAAATATGGGTACTAGAATATTGGTCACTGAAAATTATTAAGAACGTCATGATCCCTCTCCTTACATCACTCGACCAACATGGTTAACACCTTAGTAAATGGATGAAATAAGAACAAAAGGACTATGTTTCAACTATGACAAAAAGTTAAAAAAGGGGAATAAATGCAATGAGAAGAAAGTATTCAACACAAAAAGTGAAGAGGAAGAAGATCAAGAATTGGAACCATCAGAAGATATAGAGCTAGAAGAGACTAACCAAATGATACATTTTCATGCATTGTCGAACATCAATACTCTAGAAACCCTCAATATAGAAGGATATATAAAAAATAAAAGGGTAATAATATTGATTAATTATCGTAGTACCAAAAACTTCATCAATTAGAAATTAGCAAAATTTCTCAATTACTTTGTATCCCCATCGCTAGAGTTTCAAGTAATGATTGCATATGGAGGTAGCATAAAATTTTCAACGAAGTTCTATAATGTTAAGCTCAATATGGGGGATTATTTATTGGATATCCCCATGATTGCAATCCAAATGGGTGGTGCTAATGTTGTATTAGGGGTCCAATGATTACAACAATTGGGAAAAATGAACCTTAATTTTTAAGATCTTATCAAGAGATTTTAGTTATAAGGCAAGGTAATTGATCTTAGATATATTGAAGGGAAACTGTCTAAAGTGATAATCTCTAACTGAATGAACAAATTACTCAAAAAGGGACACCATGGAATAATTGCACAATCTTGCTCACTAAATGTTCAAACATATATATTCTCTACTGGAGTGGATCACAAAAGGGTTATCAACAATAATTCCAAGGTATTTTGAGAGATTCCTAAGGTTCTTATACTTTCTCGAGACCATGCCCATTCTATTCATTTGCAACTACGAAGTGTACATATAGTCTTCCATGTTTCTTTATTAAACAATGTAATCACTAGCATGATCCTAATACAAATTATTTTACCAAAGATTAATGGAAAAGGAAAAACTATAATATAACTAGAAATAATGCTTGAAACAATGGTTAAGTTTGACATCCTCAAATATTAAAACAATTTGTTTTAATTTTATTGCTTAAAAATAAATTTCCAATTATGGAAATTAGTATTTGAAATTATGAAGGAATGCAATTATTGGGAAAGCATTTGAATTTCAAACTATCCTCTTTTGGTGGACACATGTATGAAACATATATTTTGATAAATTAAACGTTTCAAAAATAGGTGGAACAACTAGGTTAAAAGTAGTTGAATATGACTCCATGAGTGGGGAACATGTTTGAGTTAACTCATATCTCATTTTTACAAGTGTCAGAAGTTGAGTTCTGTCACTGGAAGCCACTAAAAATCAAGGATTTGTAAAGATGTCAATTTTCCAAGGAGAGAAATGGATGGAAAAGTATTAGGCAATCGAAAATGAAATATATAAAACATATGTGGGAAGCATGACATTTCTTAGTATGTTGTGGAGATGAGTATTTGCTGTGTGAGAACAACTGGTGTTAGGAAAATGAATTTCTGAACTATACATAAAGGCAATGGATGAGGAGTGAATCTTAGTTTTACCTTATGGAGTCATGGTCAGGCTAGGGGGTGATCAGGAAAAGTAATATTGATTGTTATGTATCTACGTTTAGGTGGAATGTGGATGTTCCATTTTTTTTCCCAACATAATTGTTTCACATATGCATCTTTATTATACCTCTTTTCACTTCTATTAGACATTGAATTGAATCTCTATATATGCATTTTATTATTCATGCAGGGATTAATAATTTTCATGTAGCTATTGAATGTGTATGAATACTACATAATCTGATCTATATAGATGTATCTTATTATTCTGTTGGGAAAATGGTTTGCATATAGCTATAGAAATTATATTCATGGTTATGTTATAGGAGTGGATTGGTATAGATGTAAGCATGTTACGGAAGATAAATTGTCACTTTATGACTCATAGATACCTCAATAGAGAATTATATATTCTAGTTATAAATCCTAATAAAGGAAAATGTTAGGTAATTATTTATTATTATTCAAAGTCTTCTCACTGGAACTTACCTTATACAATAGTATATTTTCTAAGTACCTCCCAACCATAGAATTATTTAAATATTTCATGCATAAAAAGAATACTTTGACCATTATGTAGGAATGTGAGAAGAAGGGTTCTCCATTATAATTATTATTGAGATTACAAAATTACAAAGTAGACCATGAAAAAATGCAGTAAAATAATAAGAATCTACAAAATTAGAAAATAAAATTGTTTACCAATACAATTCCCAGTAATAAGCTGTAGAAAACACAATAGGATTAAGAGTACTCTACCTTTTTGTTCTTAGTAAAAGAATATGTTGTGAAAAGATGATTGTAAGTTACAATGTGTTCACAAACGTGGTGAAAGAAAATGATCTTATTAATAATAAAAATTTATTATAGGCTATTCTTATGTACCAATACTTATGCCATTTGGAATAAGTATAAGGATGTACAAAGGTATTTATACAAACTTCCAGAAAATTAAATTAAATTAAATGTGAACTTATATTGAATTAAAACCTATGATACAAAAAACAGAGAGAGTTTGATGAACTCTAAGTGGAGAAATAATAGAGAACTAGAACAAACAAGTCCAAATTCGTACTCTGGATTAAGAAATGTAGGATATGCGTTCCCAGAAAGTGGAACCTGTGAATCCATGGAGACATTGATGTACCTATAACACAAAGTCGTAATTTATATCATGGGAAACATTATTTACAACCGGTATAAACATGTAAGAATAGACGAGAGCTAAAGAAGTAAAAATTTTAACGAACTAAATATCTTCTGTGGATTGAATCGAGAAATTCCATCAGATGGAAATCCTGTCGAAGATAGACGCAAATTAATTTTCCTACGGTTACAGTTGCTACTGTGTAGGAATGGAAAGTTGATAAAATGCTTGGTCTTAGTAACCGATTCCTAGAGGAGATCTTGAGTGTGGATAAAGAGGGAGATCTGGAATCACTGACGAGTTCCGTCACACATGAGAGACCCATCATTATATATGTAGTCGTATAAGATATCTACACACAGCCGCTAACTGGCTGCTGGTGAACCCCGAAAGGCTACTGACTGTTAAACTTTCTACTGGCGACCGTTGGTGATGCCAGCATAAAAATGTGGTCATCTTAATATTTTTTAAGTGTGGATAAAGAGGGAGATATGGAATGACTGACTAGTTAGTAGTATACGATATCTACTAGCACAGCCGCTAACTGGCGGCTGGTGAACGCTGAAAGGCGGCTGACTGTTAAACTTTCTACTGGCGATCGTTGGTGATGCCAGCACAGAAATGCGGCCACCTTAATATCTTAATATTTTTTAATCAGGTAAACGTGGTAATAAGTTAGTGAACACAGTAATTTACACTATTAGGTAAATGTAAAAAAGTAAACATATAAACAGATGTTTTTATAACAGCTCAGAAGTTAATGGATGAAATCAGAGCCATTCATTTATTGTGACTAATAAGAATATTCTAGACATATTTAATCTGGTCCATAAAAAACTTATTAAAATCTAAAAACCTATTAAATATGCCCATTGTCAATAAGTGTACACCTAGAAAATAAATATGTACACCTAGAAAATAAATATTTGACAAAATAAATACACAGAAAATTAACAAAGATTATTTTCTACACTATAGTCGTAAACCAAATCATTTCATGCGATTTCTTTTATCAAATAATACTAACATCAAGTCAATGTTTAAAATAAATAAAATGTAATCACCCTGAAGTGTAACGACGAAACAAAAGTTATAATATATTATTAATTAAGGAGAAAATAAATGCTAAGGAGGTTATGAAATTGTTTGAGGATTCGTTTTCGAACAAAATACTCAAACCCTATGGAAAATTGTGGATACACAATTAATATGCATTCTAACATTGAAAAATGGAAGTGCTAAATTTAGTGAGAAGTACCAGAACACTCATTGTAAATACAAGATCAGATGGGTGAAGTTTTTACCCAGTTATAGTCGAGTAGGGGATAAGCGCCATTCATAAACCTAGCTACAAAATTTAATACGAAAACATATAATATAAATACAAGTATACTTTTGCATACAGAGATTAACCTGACGTGGACTTATTATCTCTTGGGTCGAAAGAATAGGACTAAATTTATTATAAGATATTATTATAGAGATAATTTCCTCCTTCCCAGGAAAATTTACCTTTCCAGTAACTAAATGGAGGAAACAAACTCTAATAGTCAAAAACCCCAAGTTGATGACTCAGGATTAAACTATCAAAGATATATGGTTTGACTTCCAAGACTGGTAAAAGCTAGATATTGATTACCAGAACTTGGAAATGATTACTTACAACAAATAAAGTGAGATATTAATATGTAAATTAAAATAATTGTTACAATTACCAAAGAAGTAAGAAGACAATGGAGAATGCCCATAAAAGGGTTATACACTCATCTACCTTGCTTGTTGCTAAAATACTTAAACAAGTATTTCTGGTAATGTCAAATTCCTTACCTATATGTTTTATTCTGAACGCGGAGATGCATAACAATGGTTAGAACTAAATTTGTTATGAATCTTCCCACCAGTTTTCTTTCTGTTAAACGCAAACTTCCTAGGAAAGAGCAATGACATAACAATCGATCTGGAAAAATTGAAATGAAAAATTGAATAGGAAGCGTTTTAATACAGAGACCTCTTGCTCCATCGATGATAGGCCTCAAGTCCCTCAACCAATTTCATATACATACTATTAACTCTAATCCATGTGATCCGAGAGACTTGGGGAGACCAGATTGCTTAATGGTCTAGCTTGACATGCCATTACGTTATTGAGCATTGAATCAATACACGTAGAAAATTTTTGTGTCCAAGTTTACAAGGTTTTTAATTAATGTCTTACCAAATCAATGGGTAGAACAAATAAACCACTCGACTTAACATATATGTTTTATTTTATACAAAAATCCCCAATTACTTTGATTCTGCTTTACATGATCCATATTTTCCAAATTTGCAATAGTCCAAGGATTAGTAGGCTGGTAGATCCATTTTATTAGGTTAAAAAGGAACCTATATTTTGATAACCAAATTCTCACATGATAGCAACACTTAATGGAATTAAAAGAGACAATATTATGTGGTGATAATTTCGTAGCCGACATTTTGAAGGAAAGATCTAATTATGTATTGTCAAGTTAAAATTTTACAAATAAGTTATCCCTAGGATTAATCTAAAAAAAAAATTAGATATGGAAATTTGGGTTTGTTACATAGTTGTAGGTTACAACACTTAGACTTAAAGGAGACACTAGAAAATTATCTTATTAAGTGAAAAATGTAACTAACAACATGTTATTGTTATAAACAGACTATCTCAAAATTGTTTTGTAAAAAAATGTCAGCAAAAAATGGAACCTCAAAAGCTTCCTAGGAACCCAGGAACATCACAGTGAAGGAAGTTGAACAACCCAATTGTTGGAAACAATGAGGAATCTTCTCGTGGAATTACATGTATTCAAAGATTATAATGAACAATTAAAGAAAGAACAAGAAGATCAATAGGAAATTAATGAGATGTTGTTACGAAGTATATCAAAAAAGAAGATTCCAAAAAATAATGAAGTGGATGAGGAAGTTAGTAAAAAGTCCTCAAAAGATTCTAGCCATGAAAAAAAAAAAAACTCTTCTAGTGACACACAAATGAAAGAAAATAAAGTATCTACAGTGTGGAAAAGAAAACAGATGGATCCTTTAGATGGAGAGTTGAAGAAAATAAAACCTTCAACATCTTATGGCGAGTCCAAAACAGAGTCTTGGTTGCTTGACATAAAGAAATACTTCTAGATTTACAACTACTCTAGTAATATGAAAGTAAGAATGTCTATTTACAATATGAAAGATAAAGCCAACATATGGTGGAAAGACTTAAAATTAGCCAAAGGACTAAAAGAAAAGAAGATGGAATGGAAATATTTTAATAAATACTTCAAGAAACAATACTTATCTGAAAGTTATTATGAGAAGAAAACTACAGAGTTATATGAACTAAAATCGGGACATATCTCCATGGAGGATCTACTTACTAAGTTTATGGAATTATTGATATTTGTACCTTATATAAAATATGAAAATGTAAAATTTTAAATGTTTCTAAGTTGTTTACGTTAGTCATACAAGGGAAAAATAGAGCTTGATAACCCAAAAACTTTGAATGAAGTAATGGAAAAACCCAGGATCTCTTACGATCGATACAAACAACGATATGAAAATCCAAAAGCATGGATAAAAAAAAGCATGAAAAGTTAAATAAGAGGAGTATGGGTTTCAAACATTCATCAGTTTGAAACATGAACAAAGGACATCAAAAAAACAACTTCCACAAAATTGTATCACAAGTATAAGGAAGTAAGTTAGTTAACTTGGGATTCAATAAAAAAAATGATAATCCTAGAGAACTATTGGGCTTAGAAAGAAATAAATAAACAAAACTATTCAAAACATACAAGAAGCTTCGACAGTGGGAGATATTGGGAAAATTATTCATAGAATCAATGGAGAACTAGATGGAAAGAAGGCAGATGATCAATCCACAATTGTGGAAATTGAATGTAAAATTCATAATAGAAAGGTATCTATTTTAATTGACCCAGGAGTATTTTAAGTTATGCTACCCAAACTTCAGTAGAATCAAACAAGCTAAAGAAGGTAACGCATTCTAAATCCAGGTTAGGACAGTTAGGAATATGAACAAAAAGAAAGGTAACAAAATTTATTCCTGATTTTGAACTTAATATAAATGGTCTGAATACAAAGATAAATTTGAATATATTACCTTTATGATCATATGAAATAATTATTGGAATTGACTAGTTAGAAAATCACAAAGTGATATTGAGCTGTTATGAAAATTATGAAAATTCACTTGTATACAAGGAAGAAAAGGGTGTCTCGAGAACAATACAAGGAATTAGAAATCCAGTTTTTGTTTGGAAAATATAAACAATGCAATTGAAAAAGTGTATTAGTAAAGGTTTCAAAATATATGCTATTCAGGTAACAAAACTGCTAGAAAGAGAAAGCAAACCAAGTTTGGAAGACTTTGCAATTATTCATGGATTTAAAGATGTATTTGTGGAAGAAATACTAGAATTACCTTCAAGGAGAGAAATATATTTATCTATAGGTATACTACCTAGATCTATACCAATATCAAAGGAACCTTACAGGATGAGTGTTCCTGATCTAAAAAAAATAAAAATTCAATTACAGGAACTGTTAGATAAATAATACATCAAACGAAGTGTTTCATCCTTGGGAGCACCAATATTATTTTTTAAAAATAAAGATGGAATGTTAAGATTATGTATTGACTACCGTCAACTGAATACAATGATGATTAAAAACAAATACCCTCTACCTAGGATCAATGATCCATTTGATTAGGTTGGAGGAGAAAAAATATGATCTAAACTAGAATTTATCTCTGATTATCACCAAATAAGGAGAAAAGATGAAGACATAAATAAAACAACGTTAAGATTACGTTATGGACATTACAAATTTGTAGTGTTTCCATTTGGACTTACTAACGCACTGATAGGTTTTATGCGTTTAATGAACAATATATTAAACCAATACTTGGACAAATTCGTACTAATTTTTATTGATGATATATTAATATATTAAAAAATGGAAGAAGAACATGAACAACATTTGAAAATAGTATTACATACTCTAAGAGAGCACAAATTATATGTTAATTTTGATGAATATGATTTATATCAAAGAAAGATACAATATTTTGGACATGGGATATCCAAAGACGATATTGTAGTAGACCTTGAAAATATTAAATGAATTATGGAATGGCATATTCCTAAAGACATAGCATACATACGATCATTCATGGGGATCACTCGTTAATACGGGAGGTTTATCGAAGGGTTTTCTAAAATCATTTGGGTAAAATCATGAAGATGGCTAACACTTTTGCCTATTTTATGACAAAAAAACTATATTTTCACAAGTTCTTCAACTTCTAGCATACAAAAGTACTTTTTTTTATTTAGAATTTCACTTTACAGTAAAAAAAAAAATTTCGAAGAATTTTGTTAGCTTTCCAATGACTATTTTTCATTTCTTTTTTATTAAGATTTGATATGTCAATTTGACAATTGTTTAACAGTATGTTCCTTAAACATGAAAGGAATGATAATGAGTTATTTTTTCCCACAATTATATATCTATTATTAAACTTATGTTTTTAAGAAACAAAGTATACTGCAACAATCTACAGATACGTTGTTTTGTTATGACTATAATTTTGAATCTAACAGATGAATATTATAATTTCTAGAATTTTTTTAAGTTGACCAAGCTGAAAACATTACATATTTTAAACACATGTTTTCCTACACCTTGTATCTATCTTAATTTTTACTTAAAAGTAAAATCTAAAAATACCCTTTTGAAGATAACATTTTAAGTATTATGAATACAAATTTTCCACTTTATTTTTAGAGATATGGTTTTTTTATTTCACTGAATTATAATCTCACCTAAAAATATTATGTAGTGATTTTTTTATAAAATTAAATAAAATTAGATAAAAACAACGATAATGAAAACAAATTATATCCAATGAAAGTAGATTCAATTTTAAAAATGTTGGTATCGATTCTGAAACTAAATTATGAGTATTTGTAGGATTCTGTTACCTCTAAAGATGAAGTAAAATTGAGAGAATTTGCAGTTCCCTGCAAACAGTCTCATTTTCAGGTTTTCGATCGAAACCTAGTTTTTAACGAAATTTGTTAAAAATAAACGTTTCGGCCGAAATATGCTTACCACGGGAAAATTATTCATCCGAAAAAAAATGTACACAAATTTCGAGGTCACCGTCAAGGCGTCGTTCAATTTGACATGCAAATTTTCGGCCGAAAAAATTCTTAGCAACATTTTTTTGGCCAAAAAAATTGTCGCTAGGAATTTTTTAGACACGATTGTCACAAAAGTGTTACCCACCTTCATTATTTTACCCATTTATCCTATAACATCATTATGGAAAAAGATAAAAAAAAATTATTTGGTCTTAAAAATGCCAAGATAGTTTTGATAAATTGAAAGGTTTACTAAATGCAACACCAATTCTTAAATTGGTTGACCCTTATCAACATTTTACAGTTTTTGTGGATAGAAGTAAAGAAGGATTAAGAGGAGTACTGACACTGGATGGACATGTCATTTGTTATGAATCATGAAAATTAAAGGAACATGAAAGAAACTATGTAACGCATGATCTAGAATTAACAAATGAAATTCATGTGTTAAAAATGTGGCGGCATTATTTAATCGAAAGAAAATTTAGATTACTAACGGATAACAATGGTGTGAAACACTTGTTTAGTTAACATGATCTCCGTGCAAGACAAGTGAGGTGGTTAGCCTTTTTAGGTGAGTTCAATTTCAAAGTACAACACATCAAAGGAAAGGAAAATAATGTCACAGATGCACTATGTTGGAGAACTAATGAGTTATATGAAGTAATTATCACCAAAGAAGAAAATGATATTGAAGACATAATTAAATAGGCAAGAAAAAATGATGTAGAATACGTCAAAATAACAGATCAATTGTGGAAAAATGAGGGAAAGTTAAACAATAGATATTTCAATATCGATAAAGATGGACTATTAAGGTTCAAAAACAGGTTATATGTACCTAATTCTACTGAATTAAAGATGATGATCATGAATGAGATACACAAAAATCCGTATTTTGGTCATCCGAGATACCATAAAATGATAAGATCTTTAAGAAAATATTTTTATTGGCCTAATATGAAATATGAAACAAGTGAATACATATCTAAATTCTTAGATTTTAAATTGTTAAAACTTGAACATTAACATCTGGAAGGTATTTTACAATCTCTATCTATACCAGAATGAAAATGGGAAATTATTTCAACAGACTTCATTACAGGTTTTCCTAAGACTCACAGGCAAAATGAATCAATAATGATAGTAATTGATAAGTTAAGTAAGTCTACACACTTCATGCCTGTGAAGTATACTTATAAAGCAATTAATATCATTCAATTTTTTATGAAAGAAATATTTAGACTGCATGGAGCTCCTAAAATGGTGATTTCTGATAGAAATGTTAAATTTACCTCAAATTTTTGGAAGGAATTGTTTGCGGGTTTGAGTACTAATTTTGATTTCATCACAAGTTTCGATCTGCAAACAGATGGGAAAATAGAACGTACAAATCATATTATTGAACATATGTTATGAATGTACGTAAGAACAAAACCAACTAAGTGGAAACAATATCTACACTTAGTTGAATTCACATACGATAATGGGTATCAACAATCATAAAAGATGAGTTCCTTCAAATTTTTATATGGAAGCATATGTACAACCCTGAACAATTGGGATTATTTGGTCGACAGAATTATGGTTGGACCAAAAATTATCCAAGAAATGGATCAGATGGTAAACAATGTACAACATAATTTAACCGTGACACAATATCAATGAAAAAGCTATGTAGATCTGAAAAGGAGACATTAGGAATTTGATTTTGGAGAACATTTATACCTTAAATTTAAAGTAAGGAGGAGATCCCTAAAACTAGGAAGTTTTTCCAAGTTGGTGCCAATTTTTTGTGGTTGATTCAAAGTCTTAACTCGAATTGGGCTAGTGGCATACCAACTGGTAGTCCCTGCAAATTTATAAGTTCATAATATTTTTCATGTTTCATTATTAAAAATATATATCCATGATCCTACTCATATCATTCATTGGAAAATGGTGCAGGTGGAACCAGAAGGCGAGTTCCAAGAAGAACCTCTATGCATTCTAGGAAAGAAAGGAACAATACTTAAAAATAGAGACCTCACCTAGGTAAAATTGCAATGGAAGCACTTTATCCCTGAGGAGGATACTTGGGATATGGAAGATGAGATGATGAAATATTATCCATCTTTGTTCCAAGTGATAAATTAAGGAAAATACTAACACTAAAGAATGTATTACACTTGAGGGGAATATGATGTGACATCCTCCAATATTAAAACAATTTTTTTTAATGTTATTGCTTGAAAATAAATTTCCATTTATGGAAATTCGTATTTGAAATTATGAAGGCATGTAATTATTATTTTTGTGACTCTTGGGAAAGAATTTAACTTTTTAACTATCCCCTTTTCATGGAAACATGTGCGATTTTGATTAATTGGGTTGGTTGTCATTTATGTCAATCCTTGAAGAAAGTTCGATAACAAATTCCGGTAGCACAAAGGTTTGGGTAATGGACCCAAGTTTGTTTGATGGATAATGGTATTATTTTTTATATATTTGTAGGTAAAACTATTCTATATGGATATTACATGTCATTCCATTTCCGATGGTATGTGGAACGTCACATAACTCCTCATGGTTAGAGAGTTATGGCCATGTGAAGTTTGATAACCCTCTTGAGTCATCTAGAAGCCCCAAAAGGTCAAAGTAGTCAAAGTGTTTGCAAATAAGAAATTATTTAAACAATAAAGTGAAGTGATGAGTGTACTATAAGTCAAAGAGGATGCAAAAGAAATTATTTAAATAATAAAGTTAATTGAGAACTTACTAATTATGTAAGGTGGTTAAGTTAAGTGGGCAAGTGGTTATAAGTGGGTTAACCCTAAAATAAGGAAAGTGGGTTAAGATGGTCAAAATATAATCCATTGAGGATGCTACATTAAAGTATAAATAAAAGGAAAGGATATCTCATTTAAATAAAATTGAACATATTGAATATCATTGAATATTTGTTTTGTTAAAGGTTATTTAAGCATGTATTATTGATAGAGAAAAGTGTGGTAGGAATAGTGCGGTAGGAAAAGTGTAGTAGAAAAATTGCGTAAAGAAAATCACAATAGAAAAATTACGGCAACCAAATCGCGGTATAAAAAGTGTGACAAAAAAATTTCGAAAGAAAAAGTGTGGTAGAAAAATCACTACCGAAAAAGTGCAGCCGAAAAATCACGACAGAAAAATCGTGGTAGAAAAATTACAGCAGAAAAAGTGCGGCAGAAAAATTGCACCAACAACATGGTTGGGGTCTATTTATGAGAGATATGGCACATATTGTTTGAGGTATGTTTTTTTAGATAAGGTTTAGCTCTTGATATGGTATTGGATGTTCAATATTGCTGCATATATCATATTTGTTGAGGGATACAGTTGGTATTTTGTTGTTGGTATTTGGCATATGGGTATTGGTCTTTTGGTTGTTATGTGATGCTAAAGTTGTTGGTTTATCTTTATGCTACATAACAATGAGGTTGTGGCACATGGTTTGATGTAAGGGTTTATGGTATTTGGTTTATGGATAGAGTGACGAATTGTTAGATAAAATTTGATGGTTATATTGGTGTATGTCTTTGGTATATGGTTGAGGTACATATTGGGTACATGGTTGAGACAAGAAGTTGATGATTTGGCACATAGATGAGGTGTATAGTTGATGATGTTGGTACATATTCATGAGTCATAGTTGATGTGTAATTGATGCATGGTACATGTTGGTTCAGGTTATTGGTATAGGTTGTGTGGTGCAGGTTGATTGGCACATGCTATTACAGGTTATTGGTACAGGTTGACAGTGATGGGTTGACAGTGGTAGTGATTGATTTAGTGACAGTGATAGGTTTTCTACATCTGGCATTTATATTTCAGGATGGTTGGATGGGGCAAGGATAGGTGGTTGTACCCACCTTCTGGTTGTATCCAAATAACATAGGGGGTTGCAGCCTTCTTCTGATTGTATCCAGATAATTGGGGAGTTGGAGCTTCCCTTAGGTTGTAGCCTGAGAGACTAGGGGGTTTGAGCCTCCTTCCAGTTGCAGCTGGGAGAAAAAGGAAGTTGGTTTTTTCAATGAATGTAAATCTTAAAGACATATAAGAAAAAACATTCCACGGTTTCCACGTAAAACACTAGTGTATTCTGTATGTGTATGATTTCTCATTTGTTCATTGTTTATTTCTTCCACAACTATTATATGATAATGCTACATTGATATAACACTTGCATTTTTTGGTTGAAAAGGATTGTATTTCTCTATTATTGATTCACCCCCTCTCTTAGTAATCCAACAATTGGTATCAGAGCAGGTTCTTTCAGAAATCAGTTTAACCACTGAAAGGTAGATGATGGAAAGAAACAGCATGTATAAAAATGGAATACCACAGTTTGATGGAAATAAGTATTCATTTTGGAGAAGAAGGATGAAAACAAATATACATGCACATGGATTTGAAATTTGGCAATCTGTTTTAGACGGATACATAGAACCAACAGTTTCGCCAACAAACGAAAGAGCAATAAAACTTGGGAAAAATAATTCCAAAGCCACAAATGCACTTATGAATGGTCTTTGTGAATCAATATACACCAAATTTATACATTGCAAATCTGCTAAAGATATTTCGGGCAAGATTCAAAATATTTATGAAGGAGAATCAAAATTCAAAGCAACAAATATTCTAACTTATATAGCTCATTTCAAACAACTAAAGATGAAGGAAGACGAGAATATTGCATATTAATTCTTATGAGTCGATGAAACAGTAAATGCAATCATAGGGTTGGGAGAAGAAATTAAAGAATCTGTAATTGTTCAAAAGGTACTAAGATCTCTTCCTATGATATTTGATCCTAAGATATCAGCATTAGAAGAAAGAGAAGATCTAGACTCAATAAGCATGGATGAACTACATGGAATATTCATAGCATATGAAATGAGAACTGAGCAGGAAAATCCAGATATAAAAGAAGCAACTTTCAAAGAATCCAAAAGGTCAAAGCAAAAGAGAAAGAAAAGGGAAAAATAATATAGCAACAGTAATGACATCTCAAAAGATGATGGAGAAATGGTCAATTTTGTCAAGAGATTGAACAAGGGAACCAACAACAAATATAAGGGTAAGCTTCCATTGATTTGTTTTAATTGTGATGGTATTGATCATTTTGCTAAAAAAAAATCCTCATAACAAAAATAAGGGGAATGATGAAGATTACTCTAATAGAAAACAAACATATAAAGGGAAAGTAACCACAAAGAAAGTTTTCAAGAAAAGATTATGCACCAAAGAAGAAATCTCCTCATTAGATGAAGATGAAGAGAGCGACAGTGAGACAAAAAGAGTTCTATTGATGGAATTAGAAGACTCTGATAATGAATACACTGAAGAACAATATGAAGAGGCATAATTTGACTACCGAGAATAATTGTTGACTACCATAGAAGTTATAAGAAGAGAAAAGAGGAAAAATAAGAATCTACAAGAAGAACTAGACAAGAAGGAAGACACTCAAGAACTAGAGAAGATCGTTATAGAATGGAAGGTTCAAATAGAAGAATATAAAACAAATGAAGAAGCACTCAAAGAACACTTATAAGAAAGAGACAGGATCATTAGAAATTTGGAAGAGAATATTGGCACATTGAGAAAGGATATTCAAAAGAAAAATATGCAGAATCACTCAAAAGTTTTGTATGACATTATCAACAGTCAAAGGCCTAATAATGACAAGTACAAACTTGTATACAATCAGACATAAAATGGATCAAGCTCCAAAACAACATAACAAGAAACATATCCAAAAATATACGTAGAAACAATCAAATGGGTTATGAATACCTACAAAGAATATTATCGGGACACTCCTCCACCAAGAAGATTTAGATTTCAAAATCAATGACTGACACATAGGCCTCAGGAAGAAAATGGATTCATAAGGGAGACTCCTTTGAGAAGATAAACTATTTTTTTTTGTTTATGTTATGAATGCAATAATTTTTCACATACAACTATGAATTTCAAAGCTAAGAGAAGGAACATAAACAACTTTGAAAGTCATACCAAAAAGGGTTATCTAAGAAGGCCTAGTGAAACAGAGAGAAGAAGTTACAATAGTTTTGAATCATTGAGCACTGAAGTGGAATGTTACAAGTGTAACAACTTTGGAGACGTGGCCAATGATTTCAAAATGACAGTTCCTCCTAGAGAACTACAATAGAATAACAACAGTAACATACATGAACCTCAAAAGAGAACATGGATAAGAAAGAAGAATCAATATAGCAATGAAGAATGCACACTTGCTCTACAAGTTTAGAAGAAGAAACATGGTTTGTATGTTGAAAGTGGTGGTTCAAAACACATGATTGGTGATAAAGACATCTTTCTTACATTAAGAAAGGAAATATATTGATAAGTCTCCTTCGGAAATGATGATTCATCTAAAATCATTGGAAAAGGCACAACCATAATTGCAAACAAGAATACCAAAGAAAAAAATGTTCTACTAGTAGAAGATATGAAACATAATATTCTAAGTGTGAATCAAATGTGTGACCAAGGTCATAAAGTTACTTTTCATTCACAAAAGTGTGAGATAATAAAATAAGGTTCAGGAAAATTGATTGCAACAGCTGCAAGAACTTCAAGTAACATATATGTATTAAGTGAAATTGGAAATGAAAAGTGTTGTCTAGGAAAGGAAGTTGAATGTTGGGTATGGCACAGAAGAATGGGTTACATACACTTTGATAACCTTTTCAAAGTCAGCAAAAATGAAGTAGTTAGATAAATGTCCCATATTACGAAACTAACCAACAGTTTATGCAAGCATTGTCAACAAGGAAAGAAAACAAAGACTAGGTTTAAATCAAAGGAATATTCAACGACAAGACCACTGGAAATTGTGCATACTGATCTAGTTGGACCAACTACAAAAAAGGGTTTAAAAGGTGAGAAATACTTTATGTTATTGGTTGATGATTGTACAAGCATGAATGCATTTTACTTTCTCAGGAATAAGTCATAAGATTTTGAAAACTTCAAGGTATATAAGGAAATGGTTGAAAATGAAATGGATTCAAAAATCAAATGTTTAAGATATGATAATGGAGGAGAGTTCAGTTCAAATGAATTTATGGAATATTGCAGCAGACATGGAATAAAAAGACAATTGTTCGTTGCTAGGACACCTCAACAGACTGGAGTTGTTTAAAGAAAGAAAATGACAGCACAAGGAATGGATCGAACAATGTTAATGGATTCAAAATTGATAGATATATTTTGGACACATGCATTGCATACATTGATTCACATTAAAAACAAAGTAATGCTGAGAAAAAACACTGAAAAAGATTCCTACGAGCTATGGAAAGGAAGACCAACAAATGCGAAGCACTTTAGAGTATTTGAAAGAAAATGTTACATCAAAAGAGAAAAGGGAAGAATGGGAAAGTTTGAATCTCATGTGGAAAAAGGAGTACTTGCTGGTTACTCAAGTACAAGGAAAGCATACAAGTGTTACAATATGAGGTTGAGCAAAGTTGCGGAAAACATCAATGTAATAATTGATGAAACATGTGGATGAGAATTAAAGGAAGAAGAAAATGAATCAATGGAACAACTTTACGAAGAATAAGCAGAAGATGAAGAAGAAGTATAAAGGGAAGATGAAGAAGATCAGACATAAGTATAAGAGAAAGTTCATAAAGTGCCTCCAAAGACACCTAGAAAACGAGTAGAAAATAACAATCTTTTAGATCAGATTATTGAAAACAAATATGCAGGAGTTGAGACTAGAAGAAGAATTCGTTCACCAAAAAAAATGCGCCTAGCACTCTCATCTACGATTGAACCAAAAAGTTTTGAAGAGGCCAACAATGATGAATTTTGGAATAAGGCCATGGATGAAGAATTTGATCAAATAGAGAAAAATGACACTTGGGAATTGGTTCCAAGAACAAAGATTAAGAATGTGATTGGCACAAAGTGAGTATTCAGAAATAAATTCAATGAATATGGACATGTTACAAGTAACAAAGCTAGATTAGTATGTAAATGATACGCACATGTTTAAGGAATCAACTTTGAAGAGACATTTTCCCCAATTGCCAGAATGTAAGCAATTCGATTGATTTTAGCTTATTCTTTCTCCAACAATATTAAAGTATATCTGTTGGACGTAAAATAACCTTTTCTGAATGGGGAACTTGAAGAAGAAGTATGCATTGAACAACTAGAAGGATTTCAGTTGTCAGAGAATGCAGATTGTGTGTGTAAATTGAAGAAGTCCTTGTATGATCTAAAACAGGCTCCTAGAGCATGGTATTCTAGATTGGATAAATATCTACAACAGGAAGGGTTCAGAAAATGAATTGTAGACAACAACCTCTACATCGAGGTAACTCAAGATAGTATTTTACTAATTGAATATTATATTGATTATATTATTTTTGGAAGTAATGATGACAAGTTAAGCCAGAAATTTGCAAATGATATGCAAAATGAATTTGAAATGTCATTACTTGGAGAACTATCCTTCTTTCTGGGTCCTAAGATGCGTCAAAGAAACCAAGAAATTTTTATTTCTCAAACTAAGTATATCATATAAATGTTAAAGAGGTCTAGAATGGAGATTGCAAACGAGTTGTCACTCCTATGCAAACATGTTGGAAGTTGAACAAAGATGATGATTCAAAGTCTACAGACCAGAGACAATATAGGTAAATGATTGGAAGCTTACTATATGTGACAACATCCGAACCAGATGTAATGCAGGCAGTTAGACAAGTGGCATGATTTCAATCTACACAAAAGGAAACACATGTCCTAGCAGTAAAGAAGATTTTCAGATCTCTCAAAGGAACAAAATATTTTGGATTATGGTATCCAAAAGGAAAGGATCTATCACTTATTGCCTACACAAATGAAAAATGAGAAGGTTGCATTGATGACCGATGAAGCACCAATGGAGAAAAGTTCTACTTGGCTGAGTGTTTAGTATCATGGCTAAGAAAGAAACAATCATAAATATCCTTATCTATAGCCGAGGCAGAGTATATTGCCATAAAATTTTGTGCACAAGTTCTATGGATGAAACAAACTCTGACAGATATACAGGTTGAGTATGATGAGCTCATTCCAATCTATTGTGATAATACAAGCGCCATCAGTATCTCAAAGAACTCGGTGATGCACTCCAAGACGAGGAACATTCTAATCAAGTATCACTTTCTACGTGAACATGTTGTATAGAAGAACATGAGAGTTGAATATGTGGGCACAAAAGAACAAGTGGCATGCATATTTATAAAACCGCTTCCATGGGAAGCCTTTAAGTATCTTCGCTAGAGACTCGGAGTAATTTCTACTCCAAAATGAATGCTTTTGAATGCTTATATTATATGTCTTATATGTACATGAGGAAGCACCATAAAGACGACAGTTCAGGTCAGGACATCAATTTCAGGAAGAGTTCAGTTAGGGGGAGTATCCCCAAGGACATTTCAGTTAGGGGGAGCAACCCAGGATGGAAAGACACCTTTGTCATTGATGACAAATAGGGATAGCTCTATCAGATGTAGAGCACAAAGGCATGGTTCTAGGGGGAGCGATCGTCACTGGGAGAGCATGAGTGATATGACTTCAGTATTGCATGGCATGACTTCAGTATTGCATTAGAGTGTTGCCATCAATGCCAAAGGGGGATATTGTTGATTAATTGAGTTGGTTGTCATTGATGTCAACCCTTGAAGAAAGTCTCGTAGAGAATTATGGTAGCACAAAGGTTTGCATAATGGACCCAATTTTGTTTGATGGATAATGGTATGAATTTTGATCTATTTGTAGGTAAGACTATTCTAGATGGATAGTACATGTCATTCCATTTCCAGTAGTATGTGGAACGTCACATAAATCCTCACTGTTAGAGATTTATGGCCATGTGAAGTTGGAGAACCCTCTTGAGTCATTTAGAAGCCCCAAAAGGTCAAAGTAGTCGAAGTGTTTTGCAAAGAAGAAATTATTTAAATAATAAAGTGAAGTGATGACTATACTATAAGTCAAATAGGATGAAAAATAAATCATTTAAATAATAAGGTTAATGGAGAACTTACTAATTATGAAAAGTGGTTAAGTTAAGTCAACAAGTGGTTATAAGTGGGTTAACCCTAAAATAAGGAAAGTGGGTTAAGATGGTTAAAAAATAACCCCTTAAGGATGATACATGAAAGTATAAATATGAGGAAAAACTATCTCATTTAAATACACTTGAACCTATTAAATATCATTGAATATCTATTTTGTTAAAGGTTATTTGGGAAGGTATTATTGATAGAGAAAAGTGCGGCAGAAAATGTGTAGAAGGAAAAGTGTGGCAAGAAAAGTGCAGCAGAAAAACTGCGACAAAAAATTGTGGCACAAAATTCGCAGCAGAAAAAGTGTAGCAGAAAAATCGTGGCAGAAAGAGTGCGGCAAAAAAATCACGGTGAAAAAATCGTGGCAGAAAAAGTGCAGTAGAAAAATAGTGGCAGAAAAAATGCGGCAAAAAAATTGCAGAAACAACCTGGTTGGATTCTATTTATGAGAGATATGGCACATCTTGTTTAAGGTATGTTTTGTGAGTTAGGGTTTAGCTCTTGAGATGGTATTAGATGTTCAGTATTGCTGCATATATCAGATTTGTTGAGGGATACAGTTGGTATTTGGCATATGGGTATTTCTCTTTTGGTTGTGATGTGTTGTTGAAGTTGTTGGTATAGATTGACGCTACAAAATATTGAGTTTGTGGCACATGGCTTGATGTATGGGTTTATGGTATTTGGTTTATGGATAAAGTGATCGATTGTTAGATAAATTTTGATGGTTATATTGGTGTATGTCTTTGGTATATGGTTGAGGTACATGTTGGGTACATGGTTGAGACAAGTAGTTGATGAGTTGACACATGCATAAGGTGTATAGTTGATGATGTTGGTACATCCTGATGAGTCATAGTTGATGTGTAGTTGATGCATGGTTGATGCATGGTACATGTTCGTTCATGTTATTGGTATAGGTTGTGTGGTGCAGGTTTTTACAGGTTATTGGTATAGGTTGACAGTGACAGGTTGACATTGGAAGTGATTGATTTAGTGACAATGATAGGTTTTCTACATTTGGCATTTATATTTCAGGGTGGTTGGACGTGGCAAGGATAGGTGGTTGTAGCCACCTTCCGGTTGTAGCTGGAGAACATAGGGGGTTGCGGCCTCCTTCTGGTTGTAGCCATATAATTGGGGAGTTGGATCTTCCCTCAAGTTGTATATTGAGAAACTAGGGGGTTGGAGCCTCCTTCTAGTTGCAGTTGGAAAGCAAAGGAATTTGGTGCTTCCAATGAATGTAACTCTTAAAGACATATAATAAAAAGCATTATGTGGTTTTCTCCCACTTTTGGTTTCCACATAAAACATTGGTATACTGTGTATGTGTATGATTGTTCATTTGTTCATTGTTTATTTACTTTGAAAATATATGATGATAATGATACATTGATATAACACTTGCATTTTGTGGTTGAAAATGATTGTATTCCTCTACCTAGTTAATATGCATTTTAACATTCACAAATGGAAGTGATAACTATAGTGAGAAGTACCAGAACACTCATTGTAAAGACAATATTAGATGGGTGAATTTTTTACCGAGTTATAGTCGAGTAGGCGATAAGTGCCAGTCATAAACCTAGCTCTAGAACATAATATGAAAACATGCAATATAAATATAGGTATACTTTTTCATACATATCTTAACCTGACGTGGAGTTATTATCTTTTGGGTTAAAATAAGACAACTCACTTAATTATCAGATCTTATTGCATAGATAATTTACTCATTCTCATGAAATTTTACGTTTCCAATAACTAAACATAGGAAAGAAACTCTAATGGTTAAAAACCCCAAGTTTATGACTCGAGTTAAACTACAGAAGATGTCTAGTTTGACCACCAAGATTGGTAAAAGATAGATATTGATTACCAGAACCTAGAAATATTTTCTTACAACAAATAAAGTGAGCTATTAATATGTAAATTACAATAGTCATTCTCATTATCAAAGAATTAATAGGAAAATGGTGAATGGTCATAAAATGGTTACACACTCATCTACCTTGCTTCTTGCTAAAATACTAAAACGAGTCTTTATGGTAATGTCAGATTCCTTACATGTATGTTTTATTCCAAACGCAAAGATGCATAACAATGGTCGACACTAGGGTTGTTACGAAGCTTCCCACCATTTATTTTTTGTTAACCACATATTTCCTGTGACAAAGCAACAACATAACAATTGATCTGGAAAAATACAAATGAAAAATTGAATAGGAAGAGTTTTACTACAGAGACATCTTGTTCCATTGATGATAGGCCTCGAGCCCCTCAACCAATTTCATATACAAACTCTTAACTCTAATCCATGTGATACGAGAGACATGGGGTGATCAGATTGGTTAATGGTCTGGCTTGACAAGCCATTATGTAGTTGCACCTTGAATCAAGACATGTAGAAATGTTTTGTGTCCAAGTTGAAAAGGTTTTGAATTAATGTCCTACCAAATCCATGGGTAGAGCAAAGAAACCACTTGACTTAAAATATATGTTCGATTTTATACAAAACGGCCCCAATTACTTTGTTTCTACTTTACATGTTTCAAAAGTCTCAATAGTCCAAGGATTGGTAGGTTGGTAGATCCCTTTTATTATGTTAAAAGGGAACCTATCTTTTGATAACCAAAATCACATCTGATAGCAACACTTAATGGAATTAAAAGAGACAATATTAAGTGGTAAGAAATGTGTAGCTCACATTTTGAAGGACATATCTAACTATGTATTGTCAAGATAATAATTTACAAAGAACTTATCCATAGGTTTAGCCTAAAACGTTTTTTTCATATCAAAATTTGGGTTTGTTACATTAATCAAGTATCAAAATGCACATTTACTAATTATCTCATTAAATGGAAGAACCCATCAATGGAAGAGGTGACATGGGAGGATGAGTTGTTCATGCAGACATACCCACAGTTAGTCAAGTGTTGAGGAAAACAATTGTTTGAAGTGGAAGGACATGTTAAGCCCTATACAAACTGTCATGTTAAGCATTCAACCCTTTATTAATCCCTAGGTATTAGGTTATTACATATCTAGTGTTATATTAGTAGGTTGTATAGAACCTTTAATTCTGCTCTTTTATTATAATTGTACCCTTTTTCTCCTATATATACAAACGAGATCTACTCTTAGGTATCATATTATCTTTTCTTGTGCATTGAAGGTATTATAAAAAGAGGTTTCTGATCTGGATTATTTTCAGCACGAAATGAGAATGGAGATATAATAAACAAATGCACAGAGATATCCCACATATTCAATAATATAACATAAATATATCAGAGATGCAACCATAAACACAGATATATAGTAATACACAATTTATATTAATAAAATAAATGTACAGACACTGTAAAATACAGAGTGAAAGATTCAATAGAATGGTGGCAACTTATCTCTGAGAACAGATGCGATGGCTACTCGCATTCGAAAGAAGATGATTACAATGAGGCTCTCAAGGCATTTTTACAATAAACAGGAATGTCAAAAGTCCTAAACGTCCAAAAACCTAACCTTAGGAGATGAAGCGCCAAAAGTCATGTGGGCCTCGTTTGGGTAAGTTAGTATATCAACTTCCCGGGGTCGTAACTTTTGCATACGATCTTCGTTTTAAGCGTATGATAGTTCGTTGGAAAGGAATCATCGAGGAGATTCATTTTGGGGGATCAATTATTATTTTGACTATCACTGATAAACTCGATCTCGAAAAACCTTCATTTGGGCCCTCAAAATGGCCCCGGAAGATAAAAACTGCTAAAAATAGTAAACTACCAAATTTGTTAGAAAACAATTTTGAGCTAGTCGAAAAAGGTCGGTGGCCACCGATATCCACCTGGATCAGTTTCCCCACCGAAATTGACAAATTTTCATTGAAAGTTTATCATTATCAAGATATTGGTTCATAAAAATAAGACAATAGGAAAATATTTTTGTAAAAATACAAGTGTATTATCAAATAAGGAGTTATTTTTATCATGACCATACTTTTTGAAGGTGGGTATTGTCTATATTAGCAAGCCAAGTCATAGATAACTTAGACAAGAAGATCTAACACAATATTGTTTCTAAACCTTCAAAAAATATTGGGGTTTCCTAGATAAGAAATGTGAACATATGTGCAAACAACATTTCCAAGCCAAGTAATTGTGCTTTCTCATATTCCTTTATTTTTTTTTTCTTATACTAGATGAGCCTACATTAATTTTCTCTCAATTATTTGGGGTTTCTGAGACATGCAAAACAACACGAAAAAGGTATGTCGATGCCAATAAGGTCAAAACATGAAAATTCAATTAGAACAATACAAATAATATAGTTAAATAATATAAATAAAGTAACAACATAAGAATATTTTTTTTGGTTAAAGGAAAACTTGATGCTCAAATAAAAATAGAGTTTGTCTATGGGATTACTTTCTAGAAGTGGGTGGGGCCACAAGTAGCAATCTAAGTGTTAGAAAAAATAGGACCATGGAGCAATAAAATAAAACAAATGTAGAAACAAAATACATAAGATACACAATACAATAGAGACACAGATTTACGTGGCTCACCTAGTGTGGGCTACGTCCACCAGAGAAATTGTCAAGTTCTTCCTTTATTATTATCCAACATATGAAGGGATACAACCTACAACAAACCCGTTGTAACTTTCTCTTCTTTCTCTCACGGTCTCCTATCTCAGAATCCAATATTCACCATAAAACATAGCCACAATATATTTCGCTCATAAAAGAGGGTTTCCTTCTAGGGAAAAAACCCTAACATAATTTCTACCGTTAGATCTGCGACCTTATAATGAATGGTCTAGATTTACAATGAAATTACAATATACTTTTACAAGGAAATTTTTCCTTTGGGGGCTTCAACCTCGAACCCCCATCGGGGAATGCTGCCCCTGAACCAACGCTGGGGGCCCTCTTGCCCCCAGCCCCCTAGCCGGGGGGATAGCCCCCTCATACCCCGCAGAGGGGGTACCCCCCTCTGCACTCCCCCACATGGAAGAGTGTACATACTTCTGGGGTGTAAATACTTCATGGGGTATAAACATGACTAAAATAAAGGACCTCTGAATCAAGAAGATAATCAGGCTCCACAACCAACAATCTCCCACTTGGAGACTGATCTCAACAACTCCATCGATGCTATATATGATGGACTCTGAACATTCTTGGACCTGGAAAATTTCTCATCTTCATCTTCATTCTTGAAGACCAACTGAAACTGAGCGGGAACTCAGTTTCTCCCTGGTTACTCCCTTTGTTAACATGACTGCAGTATTTTGGCTAGTGTGTATCTTTTCCAACTTCAAATGTCTATCTTCCAAGGTGGATTGTATGAAGTGGTACCTCAACTGTATATGCTTAGTCTTTGAATGGAAAGATGAGTTCTTTGCAAGGTGAATGGCACTCTGACTGTCACAGTACAGCCTATTGTTCACTTGCTTCTTTCCCAATTCCTCCATAAACCTCTGTAACCAAATCATCTCTTTACTAGCCTCTATAGAAACAACATACTCTACCTCTATTGTTGAAAGTGCAACAACCTTTTGTAGTTTCTAAATCCAACTTGCTGCTATTCCACCTATAGTAAAAATATACCCTGTGTTGCTCCTCCTGTTGTCTTTATCATCTGCCATATCTGAATCAACATATCCCCGTAGAAAAGTATCTGAATATCCAAAACATAATGCATGAGTATTAGTACCTCTCAAATACCTGAGAATCCACATTACTACCTCCCAATGTTCTTTACCTGGATTGTTCATATACCTCCTCACAACTCCCACTGCATGTGCAATATCTGGTCTTGTGCAAACCATTACATACATCAAGCTTCCAACTGATGATGAATAAGGGACCCTGGACATGTATTCTATCTCCTCCTGTGTCTTGGGACACATTTCCTTAGTTAATTT
>SNQJ01S0022403.1:37824-61696 GCA_010110895.2 Picea sitchensis | reverse complement strand
TTTTCATTACCATTATTGAATTTGTTTACATATAATTAGTATCTAATATAACATTCTTAATAAAATATAAAAGAACACCTTTAATTTTCATTACCATTATTGAATTTATTTACATATAATTAGTATCTAATAACTAAAGTTTGTGCATTCTATTATGCAATGCTTCACAAATCATTGTAGTTATAATTAGAGTAAAATTTAAGACAACGGAGTTTTTATAAATAAATACCTTTATTCTTGTAATTAAATATAATTTAAATATTCCTATCCCAATTATTAATTACCATTTCACATGTTTTTATTTAACTTTAATTTTTTAATTAACTTTAATTTTAAAGTATGAACCACACAATCATTCTAGTTATAACTAGAATAAAATTTAAGACAAAGGATTTTATATAAATAACTATCTCTATCATCGTTGTTATTAAATATAATTTAAATTTCCTTATCCTAATTATTAATTATAATCTTACATTTTTTAATTAATTTTAATTTTAAAATAGAAAGTTATAGTTATAATTAGAATGATTTAATTTTAAAGTATGAACTACACGATCATTCTAGTTATAACTATAGTAAAATTTAAGACAAAAGACTTTTTATAAATAACTATCTCTATCATTGTTATTAAATATAATTTAAATTTCGTTATCCTAATTATTAATTATAATCATACGTTTTTTTAATTAATTTTAATTTTAAAATAGAAAATTATATACAAACTATATGAGTCATTTATTTTTGTAGCTCATATATTTCATAAATATATAGTTTGTTCCAACACTTTGTTATATACAAAGTACACTTTGTTATATAGTATATGAGGCATTTATTTTTGTATCTCATGTATTTCATAAATATATAGTGTGTTCCAACACATTTTTTTAATTATTAATTATAATCATACGTTTTTTAATTAATTTTAATTTTAAAATAGAAAATTATAGTTATAATTAAAGTGATTTAAGACAAAGACTTTTTATAAATAACTACCTCTATGGTTGTCATTAAATATAATTTAAATATCCTTATCCCATTATTAATTACCCTCTCATATTTTTAGTTAACTTTAATTTTAAAGTATATTTTTAGTTAACTTTAATTTTAAAGTAGGAGAAAAAAAATTAAGGAAAGAAGATATCTTTGATCTTTATATTTTTCATTTATATTTTTCATTTTCAAACCAGAAAACATCCCCTCTCTAATGAAATAGTATGAAATTGTACCGTTCTCTACACAAACTCCACCGGTATGCATGAACAAGTCCTTAACCGATTTTGGGAAGATCGCTAAATCAAAAGTTGAGAACGATTGGTCCAAACCAATCAAGAAAAATATAAATTCAATTCACTTGCAAGAGGTCTGATTGAGAAGAGTAGCCAAGAAATTTAAACGATATCATGGACTTTGGATGATAGGATGGTGTAGGGTTATGAAAGGAACGATAAGGAAAGTTAGACATGAGGAATTATTGTTAACATCAACACGACACCGCAAGCCACCATGTCATCATCATGGATGGTCTATTTCCATCAATGACATACCATCTTTCCTCATCAATGAATAGTTTGTTTTCTCCAGAATTTTTTTATCGATTAAGACCCGAGAAATTCAATTTAGTGCGACTCTTCAACGCCTCATCTTTGGCATCACACCTTTTCAATTTCCTAGAAATTGTTATATTCATTAACTCTAATGAAAGTTGAAAATTTTGTCCCCCGTTAGTGTTTTCTATGTAATTATAAAAAATGTTTCTTGCATGAATGTTGTTTATGTATAATGGTTGAACACCAATTTCTAAGTCGAAAATATTTAATTTTCCTCTATATATATATATCCATTTCACTTCAAAAAAATATCTATAGTATTCATCCATTATATAGAGAATCCTAAATCGCTATTGGGAGATTATTAAATATGTTATAATTAGATTCATATGAAAAAACAAGTTTGCAATGATAAATTCACATCCCATGTCATCATTGATACCAACTCTTAATTAACAACTTCAATGTAACTGAATTTTGAAACATAAGTTTCGGTATTAGACAAATTGTCTCTTCATTCTTTGGTTTATTTGGTTGGTTGTTTCTATTTTCTATGGGGTTAAATACACATGGATCGATAAGCTTTTACAAGGGTTAAATACACATGGATAGATAAGATTTTACCAAAAAAACTCATAGGTATCAACATATTTAATCTTCAATTTATTTTTATTTTGTTGGTTGTTTCTATTTTTTATGGGGTTAATTACACATGGAGCGATAACATTTTACCAAAAATAATAATAAGAATCAACATATTTAATCTTCAATTAAGGATTGAAGAAGGAAAGAGAGCATCGGTCCCATGTAAGGTGTGCAAGAACAAAACATACTAGAAAACTTCATTATCTACTCATCCATTCATTCATTATGCGCTAAATAATATAACATAGTCATACATTCAAGTGAGAACTCATTAGATGAAAAGATAAATATGCTTAGGTTGCACTCATTCATTTCCTTCATTCAAGACAATAAGATACAATAGGGCCATAGCATGTAATAGGTGAGTCGTGCACTCAGCCCTCAATCTACTTTCTTTTTCATGCAAAAAATATATATCACAAGAAGTAACAAATAAGATTAACTTGAACTATGGCTCATCACTCTCTCTTACAACAATGAACTATTTCTTCACTCAAAATCCCAAACCTTACATATCTTCATGCAGCCGCCCATATTTTTCATGGACCATGGAAATCATAGTTAACTTTCCAACTCATCCATAACCTCACGACGAGTCGGAAAAATTAGTTATAATAATTTCTTAAGATTGATTTGTATTTGGCATGCAAGTGGTTACTTTAAGTCTGTGTGCACAATACAAAATGGGTTGGCATGCATATGCAAAACTTGGTTGGTATGTGTAATACAAAATAGGTTGGTGTGCACACTAAATCATTGACTGTTGCACACTTTGAAACTTGGTGTCATGCAATGAATATAGTTTAGCGTGTGTAGTGTTGACTTGTGGCGCATGCACAGTATTCAAATCTTAGGTTTCAATAGGCCCGTAACACTATTAGTTGGCTCGTCCTTGAGCCAATGATGTTGTTTATGGAATGATAAACGAGGTCGAAGGCACTATCGTAATTAGTTGATGGATGAATCCTTTTAAATCATAATCCACCTTGCCAAAAATTTCTTGCAATTTGGACATCTTTTTGGAAGAATACTTTACATCGCTTGCTATGATTGTTGGAGAGGTAAATTTGATCTACTCAACCACTTCTACAATTAGGGTCATGGCTTCTTGCACATCTACAAGTTGTTGTTAATGCCACTGGGATTTATCCACTATGTCAAGCATGATGCTTGAGATCCTTTGTTGTTCACTATGGGATCATGCAGCCTCTCTAATCTTGTTGGAAATCAATATGATAGCCTCTTCTAGTTCTAAGGGTGGCAAGGAGGGCATTGTTTATTGCTGCTATGCAACCTATATTTAGTTGTGAGGATTTTATCATCAATCGCTTGGATTTCAAGGGTATTTTGGAGGTGTGTCTAGATCTTGAAGCTATACTTGAACACCACTGCAAAATATGTGACACACACTTTCTCTTTTTTTCATTCCTCTTTCACATTTTCCACTGCAACCCATGATTCACTAACGGGGGAGTGACCTTGAGTTTCTACTGAATCTCGAGGTTATATGTTTCTAAGTAGTGGATGTTAAGCCATAGAAAAATCCCCATGTTACGTATAAAACCTCTTATTAATTCCCTTATTGAATTAATACATTTCTAGTGTTATATTTTTATGTAGGAAAGAACCCTTCATTGCACTCTTTCATTATAATTGTACCCTTTGTCTCCTATATATATATATATATATAAGGGAGACCTAGTATTAGGATCATTACATCTCACCTTCTACATTAAATATATTGTAAAAGGATAATTCCCCCTCTAAGTGGACTATTACTCATTGCTATTTTATCATTTTTAGGGTGTTGGTTCATAATATTTTGTATTAGAGCATCGATCCTAGGGTTTTTCTTCTTTGAGGGAGTAATCTTGGAATTTTCACTATAATTGTTTTTCTAGGCTTCTTTCGGTAGTGAAATATGCAGGCTACTTAGAAGACATATCAAGTTACTTATGGAAAATTTTTAGGTTACGGTTCATTATACTTTTGGACATATGTCCTATGGAAGATAGGGTTTTTTACTCATCCTAAATTCAATTTTAAATACATCATCTTGGGATTTTCATTATAACTCATTTTTTAGGTGGTTTCAGATAGTGAAATTTTCTGGAGAATGAGGAAGCATTTCATATTTTATGTGTTTTAAGTTTCATTTTTTTATTTTCTATAAGTTTGGAGATATATTCCTTGGAATACAAGTCTTGTGAGTAATCATGAAATCAATTTTAAACAAATTAGCTTGGTATTTTTGCTGTAACTTTTCTCTATGAAGTTTCCAATTCTGAAATTTTCAAAATCCTAAGGAGACATAATGAATTACATCTAATTTTTTTTAGATTTTGAATCTTTATAATTTTCAAGATATATATTGTGGAAGTTGGGATTGTTTACAAATCCTTAAATTAGTCTTAAAAAAGTCATTTTGTTATTTTTGATATAACCTTTTATCAGTGAAGATTCATACTACGAAGTTTTTAGGAGTTTAAAAGGTCATATCAGGTTAATACAAGCCTAAATTTAAGACTCGTAAGGGTTCAAAGTTGAGATATATATAAGGACAAAGGTCATTCATGCACGTACATAATCCAAATTAAGGTCTTGAAAGGTATGTAACTTAAAATTGACATAAATATTGATTGGAAGATCTATTTTTGGTGATTAAAAATTTGTGATGAATATAATCTAGAGGTTTATTATTATTTTTATCCCACATGACTCAAAAAAAAGTTTCAATGCCAAATAAACCAACATAAACTTCATCGAGGACGTAACAATAAAATGAATGTTTTGAAAACGGAGTATCCCAATTAAGTAACCAAGTTGATGCAATGAGTGGTAGTATGTCAAAACTAGTGCATTTTTCACATTCTCAGGAATCCCCAAAAAATAAAATGGAAAATCAAATGAAAAATAAGATGGATGAAATAGAAAAGAATAAGGATGAAAAGAAGAATGACATGAAAAAGAAGATCGGTGAAAATAAGAAAGAGATGAAAACAAATATGGAGCAAATGGAACATAACATGGGTGAAAATATGGAAAATAAGATGGAAAATTTTATGGATAAAAAGATGGAAGAACTACAAAAATACATGAAGTCCATATAATCCATGTTCTTACATAGGATCCCTAAAATGGATATGGAGATCCAAGGAAATCATTAAAATAAGGAGAACAGTGGTGTTAATACTCAATCACATATGTGGAGGATTTTATCACAGTTTGAGAGTACAAATATTGAATTTCATAATCATTTGTTACCTCAAGATTCACATCATCAAGGTTTCAATGTGACACCAAGGAACTTCTTAATTCCAAAGATTGATATGAGGAATTCTGATGGTATCTATCATATAAGATGGATATTCTAGTTGGAGCAATTCTTTGATATACACCAAATCCCAAGATTACAAAAGGTACCTATTTCATCCTTGTATTTAGAAAATGATCAATTCGTGTGGAATCAATGGATTTGTGAAAGAAAAAATAATTATATTATCTCTTGATCCATTTTTACAAATAAATTGATATCACATTATGAGGATTGTAAGAGGAATACACTCTTTAGTTAATTGATAATTTTGTGGCAAAAAGGTCCTATTGCAGAGCACATTCAACAATCCCAAAAGATCAATCTCAGGGTAAAGAAAATTCCTAAGGATAATTTGTTAGATCACTTTATGGAAACTTTAAAGGAGAAAATTCAACATGGGTTTCATCTCTTTGAACCTAAGTCCATAGAAAACACATTCAATTTGGAAAGGAAAGTGGAAAAAAATATATTTCTACTAGAAGGGTGGCCACTGATAACTATAGAGAGAACCATGTTCCCTCTCCTAAAACGAAAAGGTTGACAACTCAACAAATGGATGAAATAAAATAAAAGGAACTATGTTTAAATTGTGACAACAAGTACAATAAAGAAAATAAATGCAAAGAGAAGAAAATATATTACATTGAATGTGAAAAAGAAGAAGAGGATAAGTAATTGGAACCATTAGAAGAGATATATCTAGAAGAGGCTACTCCAACGATATCTTGTCATGCATTGGTTAGAATCATTACTCCACAAACCCTCAAGGTACAAGGATACATAAAAAATAAAATGGTAACAATACTCATTGATTCCAGTAGTACTCATAATTTCATTGATTACAATGTAACAAAATATCTCAATTTCTTTGTATATCCATCACGACATTTCCAAGTAATGATTGCATATGAAGGTACCATAAATTGTCCAAGGAATTTCCGTAGTATTAAGCTTAACATGCAGGAGTATTTTTTTTATTGTCACATTATTTCCATCCAAATGGTATGTGTTGATTTTGTATTAGGGTTCCAATGGTTACAATCATTAGGAACAATGGCGTTTAATTCTAAAAATATTTTCATGACATTTTCCTCAGATGGAAAGGAAATTGATCTTCGAGGTATCCAAGGGAAACCCTTTAAGTTGACAAGCTCTAAAAGCATGAAAAAAATACAAAAAAAGGGGTACCATGATGTAGTTTCAGAATAGTCCTCACTCGATATTCAAACATCTATATCTTCTACTCCATTAGATCTCCAAATAGTTATCAATGGTCATTCCAAGGTATTTCGTGAAATTCCTAGGGGTCTTCCACCTACTCAAGATCACAACCATGTAATTCATTTGCATCGAAGAAGTGTACCACCTAACTTTAGGCCTTACATGTATTCATATGCACATAAGAGTGAGATTTAGTGTATGATCAAAGAAATGTTAGAGGCTAGAATTATTCATACTAGTCAATGTTATTTCTCTTCACTAGTGTTGATGGTTAAAGAAAATGATGGTTCAGGGAATATTTGTCCAAATTATGGACAACTCAACAAAATGAACATCAAAGATAAGTTTCATATTCATATCATTGATGTTTGTTTTTTTACCGGTGGAATCAACAACTAGTCGGACAAGTACTTGCATGCCCCATGGTCATGTTATCCTATTGGTACCACTATAACCTTTAGGTGTGCCCACTATGCCCCATATGTGACACAAAAGGTGATTTGGGGCCTCAAAATGGTGACTTCACATAATGGAGTACCTTAATAGTAAACTCAATCATCAACTTCCCTACACATCAAGGGAATCATTGATGAATTATTAGATGAATTTCATGGAGAAAAATTATTTACCAAGTAAGATCTTCGTTCACGATATCATCAAATCAAAATAAGGCAGGAAGACATTCCCAAAACAACTTTTATACCACATGAAGGTCATTATGAATTTTTATTTATTCCATTTGGACTTACTAAATCGCCTTCAATAGTTCAAAGATTGATGAATTGTGTTTTAAAGCCATTCCTTGGAAAATTTGTGTTCATATTTTTCAATGACATACTAATCTAAAAAAAATCTTGGGAAGAGCATGTACAATATGTTGATAGATTATTAAAACTATTGGAAGAGAAACATGTTTATAAAAATCTTTCCAAGTGTTCCTTTGAGATTAAGTAAGTGATATATTTAGGTCATATTGTATCTCATGAAGATGTAAAAGTGGACCTTAACAAAATTAAATCTATGAGGGAATACCGATTCCAAAACCCTTGTATAAAATGAAACGATTCTTAAGATTGACAGGATATGACCAAAAGTTTTTCAAGAACTATGGTCCAATAGTATCACCTCTAAAAAATTATTAAATAAGGAATAATTTTCTTAGACTAAAGAAGCAACTAAAGTTTCTGAAAAAATTAGGGAGGTTGTGTGGAAAGCTCCCATCCTAGCCACACCCGTCTTAAAAAAAATAAAATTATTGTGTACTGTGATGCCTAAGGCCATGGAATTGGTGTAGTTTTAATTCAACATGGAAGTCCCCTTCCATTTAAAAGAAACTAACTTAAAATAAAAAACTTACTTAAACACATTTATGAAAAATCAATGTTGCCCATAGTACATGTAGTTCAGAAATGACACTCTTACCTAATAGGAATACAATTGAAAGTAAAAATAGATCATGAGTGTTTGAATTATTACTTGGATTAATGATTTTATATAGAATAGAAACAAAAATAGGTTACAAAGATTATAGGTTCTGAATTTGAAATTATCTACAAAAAAGGAAAAAATAATGTTGTGGCATATGCGCTTTCAAGGAAATAAGAAGAAACATAAGGTTCTTTATGTGTTATTTCTATTCTGGAATTTGACTGGGTGGAAGAAGCAAGGAAAAAATGGAATCAAGATCATTAAACAACTACAAGAGAAGCCTAGTTAATTAGATAATTTTGTACGAAAGAATGATTTTCTATGGTATCATGATCACCTATATTTATGTAAGAATTCTTAACTCAAACAAAAGTTCCTTCTAGAAATGCACACGTATCCTACAAGAGGACATTTACAATTCTTGAAAACATACCACAGGATCACGAAGGATTTTATCTTAGAAGTTCTTAAAACTAATGTTCAAAATTTTTTGTGTGAATATTTGGTCTAGAAACAGAATAAGGGAGAAAAAATCAATATGCCAGCTATCCTACAACCATTATCGATACCAAGTCAACATTGGGAAGAATTTTGAATGGATTTAATTACAAGTTTACTCAAATCCAAAGGAAATACTATCATCATGGAAGTATTTGATCAACTAACAAAGTATTCCCATTTTTTCTCTCTTTCTCATCCTTTTAAAGAAATTACAATCATTGCAACATCCATGGAAACAATTCAAAAGATACATGGATTCCCAAAGATTATTGTAAGTGAAAGAGATCCAATTTTCACTAGAATTTTTTGGAATGAATTATTTTCTTGTTTGGTTACTCAATTGTCTCATAGTTCATCTTATTGTTATATTTTATTTATTTACAGAGCATTAGGGTTACCAGTGTTCTTTTAATTCATTACCATTAACACATATATCATGTATTGAGCAGTAGCAACATAAACAAGAGACAAAAATAACATAAGATATTTATCCTGGGAAAACCCCAAACGGGGAAAAATCCCAACAACCTTTCTTAGATAGATTATTTTCACAAAGTCCAACCATTCACTAGCTCTCAAGAGCCATAAGCAAGATATAAAACCTAGCACTAGGATATTGCACCTCTATTTCTCACAGTTGCAGCAACAACATACTACAAGAATATCGCACCTCCTTAGAGAGATAACACACAAGATAATGTATCCACCAAGAATAACCAAATACCCCAGATCTGCATATCCTCTTCCTCCTCAGACTTGTGCACCTTTTTCTCATTGAGAGAGTTTGTTTTGTGTGTGTCCAAATGAGCTAGATGTCCTCCTTATTTATAGTCTTCAAGTCAACTGCATGAGACAACTTCTTCTCTAGGAGTCTTAATTTTACTTTATTTATTTATTTTATCGATCGACTTCTCTTCTGAGTAGTCTTATTTTTGTTTAATGTTCTTCCTAGAATCTCAGAATCTTCTCTTCATCTAAGAAAGGTATTCTAGAGGAAATTTCCTCTCGCGACTACCAACACTTCAACACTCCCTCTTAACTAGGGAGGTATCTTTCATGATGTTTTCATATAGTAGTCCATTGGCTACTCTGCAATCAGCTGGTAACACACAACTACCACAATGCCATTGATAGCTCGAATCATATGTAACATTATCCGCAATCAAGTATCACACATCTACTCCTAATGTGAACTAGTAGTCTCCATGGAAATCATCTAGTAGTTCACAACTACTGCAATGCCATCTAGTAGAAAATGATTGTTTCAATCCATAATAGTACATAAATACTATCTAGTGGTACACAACTACTCCAAGTAGCACACAAATACTATCCAAATACACAATGTCTCTCTCCTGCAATCAACTAATAGCTACACAAGCTACGACTATGGAGTCCTTCAGTATCTATGATTATAGAACAAGCAAAGAGTGGCACACAGATACTACCATGCCATTAGCCATAATCATAGAATGCAAACCTCATGACTATGCAACAATCAATTATCAACACACAACTACTACAATTCCATCAACTATAGTCATGGCCTCTATAACTATGCAACAATCAGCTAGTAACACCAACTATTATAATTTCATCATCCATAGTCATGGTCTCTACAATGATGCAACAATCAACTAGTAGCACACAACTACTATAATTCCATCATCCATAGTCATAGTCGATGTCCCTATAACTATGTTACAATCAACTAGTAGCACACAATTACTACAATGCCATCAACCACATTTATAGTCTCATCCAGTAGCATGAAGATACTCCCATAGTCCTCATGAATATGGGTGTGATGTTTCTTCTCTCATTGGGTCTGATAGTGAATTACCCCTTTAGTCACCTCATATGAATTATCTAGGGAACCTTTGGCCAAAGGGGTTAGCCGAAATGAGAAGAAACAACACACCTCCCTCTCAATGAGGTTGGACATTCTACATCACACCAAGATTGTCTATTAAGTACTCATAATTCACTCTAGACAGAGGCTTGGTGACAATGTTCTCTATCTTCTCATCTGTGAATATTTACTGGAGCTCTATATCTCCTCTCTACACCATGTCTTGAAGGTAATACTATTTTATCTCTATGTTCTTTGACTTGTCATGAAAGGCATGGTTCTCTGCAAGCCTCACACAACTTTGATTGTCACAATGCATCAAATTTGGCTCGAATTCTAGATCAAATATCCCTACAAGAAACTTATGAAGCCACGTTGCTTCATGACTTTCCACACTAACTGCAATATACTATGCCTCTGCTATACTGAGTTCCGCTGATTTATTCTTCCTTCTCAACCATGAGATCATACATGATCCCAAACTGAAGTAGCATCCAAAAGTACTCTTCCAATCCACTACACTCCTTTCCCAGTCAGAGTCTGCATATTCCTACAGCTTCACATAACCACTTGAGAAATATCTCAATCCATATGCAATTGTATCATGTAGGTACCTCCACATATGCTTTGATTCCATCCAATGTACATGTCTAGGTTCAACCATGTACTAACTCAATGAATTCACTACAAAACATATGTTTGGCCTGGTGTTAAATGTGTACATCAAGGATCCAATCAGCTATATATACATCATGGGATCCACCAAATATGAAGATGAATCACTCAATAGCTTYAGATTTATCATGATCGGTGTGGCCACGGACTTGTACTACATCATCCTAAATTCCTGCAGGATCTTAATAGTATATTTTCCTTGGATAAGGAAAATATCATTTGATCTCTACCACACCTCCAATCCCAATAAGTAATGCATCATAACTAAATCCTTAATCTCTAACTCTTAAGTGATCTCCCTCTTGCACCCAACTATGATATTCTCATCTCCTTTTGGAAACAGGTCGTCCATGTATAGAACCAAGATCAACGAACATCCATTCTCAAATTTATAGTAAAGTTTGGGATCTGCATCACTCTTATTAAATCAAAATATCATCCGTTAGCTAGCTATACTAGCATACCATGCCCTGGGTGTCTACCTCAATATGTACAAGGCCTTCTTCAATGTGTAAACAGTCCTCCCCATGGATAAAAAAACCTTGTGGTTTCTCTATGTACACTTATTCCTCTATTACATGTTTCAATAAAGTAGTATTAACATCCATATGGTGTAATTTCCATCCCATTGTGGAAGCAATCACAATAATTGATTTGGTGGAAGTGTACTTTGCTATAGGAGAAAATGTCACTTCGTAGTCTTCTCCCTCTCTCTCGGAGAATCCTCTAGAAACAAATATTTTCTTGTACTTATCTATGTTGTCATCTACAACATGCATGATCTTGTAGATCCATTTGGAATTCACTATTGACTTCCCTTATCGTCTCAGAACCAACTCCCACACATCATTTTTCATGATGGACAGGTACTCCTCCATCATGGCATCCTTCCATTCATGCTTTTTAACAACTTCTTCAAAGATGGAAGGTTCTGAATCAATGATATTGCTCATGAGTTCCACATAGTTGGAAGACTTATGTGGTCTCTTTGTCTCTCTAAAATATCATTTGGGGGGTGCATGTCATTCAACTTCTTACAAGGTGTTCCACAACTAAGTTGGTCTCTACCTATTAAACACAACTTCTCTGGGTGGATCTACAGGTCTCTCGGAATATACCATCTCATTTTGGACTTCTTGGATGGGTTCCTATAGTTTA
The DNA here is from genome assembly GCA_010110895.2 of Picea sitchensis. Taxonomy (NCBI): domain Eukaryota; kingdom Viridiplantae; phylum Streptophyta; class Pinopsida; order Pinales; family Pinaceae; genus Picea; species Picea sitchensis. Next base: position 49,350 of record SNQJ01S0022403.1, on the reverse strand, counting down.
GAGTCTTCCATGAATGCTTCCTTTAGATATTGCATCTCCTCTCGGTCCTCATCCATGTGAGAATCCATCGATCTTCTAAAGGCTTCATCTTCATCAAATGTTACATCATGGTTCATGTCAATATTTCTGCATGGGAATGTATATTATGTAATCCTTTTAAGTCTCAATGTATCCAATGAATGTTCCCTTATTTCCTGAAGATTCCATCTTCTCTATCTTCTTCTTTGGAACATGTATAAATATTGTACAACCAAAAATTCTCAAGTGGCCAATTTCTAGTTTCTTTCTAGTGAACACATCTTCATGTGTCTTGTTCCCCAATATGTTGTGAGGATTTCTATTATGGAAATACACAATTGTATTGGAATCTTCTTCCCATAAGTGCATGGGTAGGCCATGGTCATGGATCATCACTTTTTTGTCTTATACAATGGATTTGTTCTTTCTTTCTGCAACCCCATTCTACTGTGGGTTGTAGGGAGTTGTTAGCTCCCTATTAATCCATGCTTCTCTACAAAAGTATTTAATTTCATTTGAGGTTTACTCACATCCATTATCATATCTCAAGTATTTAATCTTCCTTTCAGAAATATTTTCAACTAAAGCCTTGAAGTCCCAAAACTTGTTGAAGACGTCATTTTTTTTTCAAGAAGTAGATCTATGTATTTCAATAATAATCATCTATGAATAAGAAATTATATACAAAGTTTCCCAACTATGGCACCATCATATTTCTACATACATTAGAGTCTATGATGTTGAAGATACCCTTGGACCTGATGTCACTGCTAGTAAATCTTCCCTTGACATTATTTCCAAGTGCGCAACCTTTGCATACTCCATCACATTCTACATGAATGTCGTGAAGAATTATAACCATCTTGTGCAACATCAATAGTGATATATAGTTTATCTGGGAAAGTATTTGGTGCCATAGCTCACTTGGGATAACATTGTTGTGTACAAGGGATTGTTCTTGGTATCCCTTCAATTTATATAGTCCCCACTTTTGAAAAAAAATCATAGTAKCTTGATCAATGCTTGAAATCTTGGGACATAGAAGAACTTGGACATCTAGAAAAGATAMCTTGAATCCTTTATCTTCTAAACAAAAGATGGAAAGTAAATTCTTATTTAAGTTTCATACAAACAAAATATCTTTARTTAAAATGTGGTTACCTGAGTCAAGTTGKAGGGAGGATTTTCCAATTCCTTTGACTCAATKCTTGGAATTATYCCCAAGATCCACTTGAAGGGATCAACTCTTTTTTGTCAGATTTGAAAGAGAAATTCTAGATCCARTCATKCTCTTGGAAGCACCGCTATCTATAAGCCAAGTGTCAYGCCCTTGAGTAATGGTTCCTGTGAGTGCTAAAATGAATACAAAGTCTTCATCCTTATGTTCTTGATATTCTATTGTATGTGCGTGGTTCTTCTTCTTCTTTGCGTTTTCAAGTTTATGAGGGCATTGAGAGGAAAAATTTCCCATCTTCTTTTAGGTGTAGTATATGGTATTTCTCTCATCCATCGTCTGGGGTGGTTTCTTAGACTTAATTGTGTTTCCTTCTTCCCTTTCCTTTCTCTTCTTCACTTGTGAAACAAGTTCTTTATTTTCAACATCATTAGTCTTATGTGATTTGGATATCGACCTAAATTCATCTTGGGTGTAGTCTCCCCATAGGTTTTTGAACTCAGGAAATTTTCTTCTGGCGCAAATCCCTTGATAAAATGGATCCGAAGAGGATGAAAATACATTGTGTGTAGTAGTCATGAGTTCAAATTATTCTATTGTATCTCCAATGCATGCTAACTAATCCTTTATTTGTGAGATCCTCATGAAATAGTTGTCTACTCCTTTTGACTTGTTCATTCCCATGTTTCTGAGTTGATGCCTTAGAGTAATCTTTCAACCAATATTCTTAATTTCATAAATTATAGTTAGGGCATACAAATTCTCTTCGATGTCTTTAGTTCTGACACATTAGGTATTATATGATCCTTTATTAAGTATATCAATATCCTCTTCACCTTGACCTCATTCTTCCTTAACGTTGCTTTAGCGTCTTGTTCTTCTAGTTCTAGAAGCATTTGCTTGGTATGATCCAATAATTCATTCTCTTCCAGAATGAGGAGAACTCTTTGCTTCCAGGATCTGGAGTTATCTTCTCCATCCAATCTATCTTAAACTCTCACGCTGGTTGAGATTGTTCGTTGGTAGAAACCCTAGCACTGAAAAACCTTCATTTTTTAAACTTCACAAAACTGCACTCTTATGGTTTCACGGGGTGAGATAGGGTATGGCACACTAATTTGAGAAATAATTATCCCCAAATTCCTTGGGATAGGGATCAATGATATTGAAAAATTATTTCTACTACAAGGCATTGCAAGGTGTTGCTGCATTGATCTTACTTCCAGTGGTCAAATTGTTTTGAAGGTAACCAGCTATGAAACCATGCTAGATTTTCTTTATTTACATAGTATTAGATTTACCAGTGTTATTTTACTTCATTACCATTAACATATATATCATGTACTGAGAAGTAGCACCATAAACAAGAGACAAAAGGGACACAAGATATTTCTCCTAGAAAACCCCAAATGGGGGAAAAACCCAACAACCATTTTTGGATAGATTATGTTCACAAATTCCAACCATTCACTAGCTCTGAAGAGAAACATAAATGATATAAACCCTATCACTAGGCTATTTCACCTCTAGTGATCACAACTGCAGCAACAACACACTACAAGAATAACACACCTCCTTAGAGAGATAGTGCAAAAGATAAAGTATCCACCAAGAATAACCAAAGACCCCAACTTCCCGTCTCCTCTTCCTCCTCAAACTTATGAACCTTTTCCTCAATGAGAGAGTGTGTTTTGTGTGTGTCCAAATGAGCTAGACATCCTCCTTACTTATAGTCTTGAAGTCAACATCCTGGGTCAACTTCTTCTCTCAGAATCTTAATTTTACTTTATTCTTTTTTGTATGGTCTGAATTATCTTCTAGGTATTCTTCTTGTTATGTAATGGTATTCCTAGACTTCCAAAAACTTATATTCATCTAAGAAAGGTATTCTAGAGAAAAGTTTCTCCCGTAGCGACCAAAACATGACACTTATGATCCCCAATCCAATGAGAAAAATAATATTGTGAATAAATTTATAGAAGGATATCTTTTTTTCTTTACATATAATAAAAAAACACAATGGGTCAAGTAGTTTCTCTTTTTAAAATGGTGGTACAAAACATGCTTCCATACTTCATCAGAAATGTTCCCATTTATGTAATTTTATAGATATCATCCTCCATCAATTACATAACCCTTGAAAGAGAATACAAAGGTTAAATTAGTGGTGGAGGACATAGGGAACCAACAAGAGGTTCTCAAACTATTGAAGGGAAACTTGGTTATGGAAAAAATGGGATGAAACAAGAAGTATATCAACATCAGAGTGAAAGGGAATTTGAAGTGGGAGAGTGGGTATTTCTAAGGCTACAACCACCTAAATATATGTCCCTCCCATAAAAAAAGAAGGATAATAAATTAATACCCAAACATTTTGTCCCCTATAAGGTTTTTCAAAGGATTGGAAGTATGGTTTACAAATTGGAGTTTCCTCCATCTTCACGTGTACATCTAGTCTTCCATGTTTCTTTATTAAATAAGGTCATTGGAAACAAAATCCCAATCCAAACTATTTTACTAGATATTAATGAAGGGAAAATCATACTAGAACAAGAAACAATCATTTAAACAAGGATTTCATAGCTAAGGAATCGAGCAATCACAGAGTACCTCATAAAATGCAAGAACCTACTAGTGGAAGAGGCAACATGGGAAGATGGGTTCTTCTTGCAGAGGAACCCATGGAAAGTCAAGTGTTGAGGACGACACTTTTTTGAAAAAGATAGGCATGTTAATACCTATATAAATCCCCATGTTATGTATAAATCATGTTACTAAGCTATTTGTTTAACTATTACATTTTAAACATTAGATTTGTATGTAGTCTAGAACCCTTCATTCCATCCTTTCATTATAATTGTATCATTTTTCTCCTATATATATACTGAGGATACCTAATCTTAGGATCATTAGATCGCATATTATACATTCAATATATTGCAAACGGAGGTTTCCCCCTCAAAGTGGACTGTTGCACATTGGTTTTTTATCTTTCTCAAGGCGTTGGTTCATAACACTAGACTCTCTCCTTGTTGGGTATGTGTGATATTCTTAGCATGACTAGAAGTTAAAAAAAAAAATCCTCGAGAAATGTGTCTCCTTTTTTCATCGATTTTTCGTGTCGCCTCGATTTTTGTTTCCATTGTTGGGCAATTTTTCGACACATGATTTTTTATTGATAGTTTTATGTTTCTGGTTAAGGAATTAGGGTTGTTGACTAATCCAGGTCATTGGATAAGGGTTTTGGATGTCACTCGCTCCTATATGTATATTGTATTGTAAACAATGTATGATGTGAACGAATATAAAATATGTTGGTTTTCCTGGTTTGGGTTTCCAGGGGAAAAATGTCTGTGTAATGTGTGTATTAGGCATTGTATATGTTATGTTCTTTTAATGAAAATCAATTCGCAGTAAATAATTGTACAAGGTTAAAATATGGATCCTTCACCTCACTAAGATTATGCAATGTGGGGAGCTCCAAAGTATCTTCTACTGGATGGGGGGACTTGTTCAAAAACCTCATTGACTACATTGATCAATGATGTGTGTGTAGTGAGTTTTGCAATGTGAAGTTCTTTGATCTCTTGGTGTGTTGCCTCAATATCCGCATGGACAACTATTTCTTGGTGATGTTTGTCCTAGGTTTCCTTATGTGGAGAAATTTCTTGGTCATGTTATTGCTGCAAATGTGCATATGATTGGTTGAGAGGTTAACTCCTATCCCCCAATATGTTGGTAATGGCAGCCATATAAGTTTATAGGTCTTGTGAAGGCACCTATGAAAAATCTATCTTCATATACGAGACCGAGTGAGGTTTTTAAAACTTGTATGGCTCACAAGTAGTAATTTGGAGTTTATCAAAACACAACACTCTCCATTAGGTTCTACTACAGGATGATGTAGGTCAATTCGTGTTTGCTATAATTTTGTGTGTTGGCAATGGCTCTTCAAATGTAGGAACAAGTGCTACTTGTTAACAAAGTGCATGTGATTTTTTCATTGACTCTCTCTGCATTATCTACTACATTATCAACTACCCCTTGAGTTCCTTGACAAGGTCCTAGATGGGAATAGAAGTCCCTTTACTAGAACTTTTATCGACCACCAATGTGGGCCGAGTGATTTATGAAAAAAATTCCTATGAGATGGCTTCGGGGAGTTTGTTTTTGTAGAGTTTGTGTGCACATATGCTAGCTTGACTCTAGTCTTGGACTCAATTTGAGTGGACCTCATGGTTTCATTATATGTGGAGTCCATGTGAATCTTATTTTTGTTTTCTTCCGCTTGTACCCTTTTTCCTTTTTATCTTCCAATCGGTATCTATGTGCATCCTTTGTCACACGGGTCTTTCTCCCTTTCCTTCAGATTTCATAGCCTATTTCTATTGGGCCACATGTTCTTTACCCTTCGGTTAGGATTTCTCTACCTTTCTCTTTTCCTATCATTTATTTGTTCTTGTTTCGAGTTTCTCTAGTTCATCCTTGCGTTTTGGCCAAAAGTTTTTTGGCCACTTAGTGACTTCCTACTAGATATCTTCCTCAGTGATGGAAAAGGGAAGCATAACATTTTCTTCCTTTGGATTTCTAATGGCTTATATAAACATTATGAAATGCATAGGAAAATTGAAGGTAGTCTTCATATTTTCCCATGATGTTGTGTGATATATAAAGGGTTTTGATGGTCTCTTGAATTAGCAAGGAGTACCATTGCTTGAATGATTTGTACATATCATCCTAGATCTGTTTGTCCTTGTTGTAATGCAACGTAAGGAAATTAGGTGCTCTAAAGGATTTCACGTTGGGTGCATCATTCTCATGGGCCAATGGTGCCTTCCATAGTATCATGGTGAGCAAGAGTAAAATCCAACTATAATAGAAATATTTTCCTAAGTCTTGCACCTCCAAGAAATTGTCAACAAACATGTTCAACAGGTACCTTGTTGAATCAATCTAAACTCCTTAGACACATCGTGGCACAAAAATGATGACTTCCAATGGAAACTCATCCTTGCGACACTTCCATAGTAATTTGTAGACAAATAGTTGCATAGTAACTTGGGTTCTTGTTGGCACCAAAGGTTTGAATATTGTGCACACTCTACAAGTGAGCACCATGTGCATGCTCAAGTGTATGCATTGTGTGGAACCAAGTTTCAAAGACTACTCTTTCCAAGGATATATTGTGTGCCAACCCATTTTGTATTGCTTGCACCAAATCGGTTTTGTATTTTATTTTCCAACCCATTTTCTATTTTTTGCAAGGACTTAAAGAAACCATGTGCAGGCTGGATAAAATAACATATTCATAAATCATTGCAAATGATTTTGTAATAACTCAACTCATCATGGTCTAAGTTATGGATGAGTTGGAAAGTTAGTTATGATTTTCACATTCTATGTAAGATATGGGAGAATGAATGCAGATATGTATGGATTGGGATTTTGAATGAAGAGAGAGTTCATTGTTGTAACAAAGAGAGACAAGACAAATCTTGAATTAAGATTAGTTTCTACTTCTTGTTAAGTATGGTTTTTTGTATGAGAGAGAAAGTAGATTGAGGTCTAAGCGCATGGATCACTTGTATTCTTGAATGTAATTTTATTTTATCTAAGCTACGAGCCTATTTTATCTTATTGTATTGAATGAAGGAAATGAATGAGTGCAGTCTGAGGAAATTTATCTTTGCATATAATGAGTTCTGACTTGAATGTATGTTTTTGTTATATTATTCAATGCATGATAAATGAATGGATGACTAGATAATTAAGGTTTCATGTATGTTTTGTTCCTTTACACCCTACTCAATACCAATGGTCTCTGTAATTCTCATGGTGTTTCGAGTAAAACCTTCTTTGATCCTTAACTAAAGATTGAATATGCCTATAACAATAAGATTTTGTTGGTAAATGCTTATCAAACCCTAATATTTAACTTCTCACAAATTAAAAAAAAAAAAACACAACAAATAGTCCCAACAAACTATCAAACACAAATATAAATCATATATGATAATACATATTTTAAATTTAAATATTTAAAATATAAGATATGAGTTAGAAAATCCACATGTATCATAAATATATGTCATATGACACATTTATTAATATCCAACCTATGTCGGTCCCCGAGGTGTAGGACAGTCGGTGACGGAGTGTGTTGTTAAGCCACTCCGTGATGTTAAAGTCACCGTTCGAAACCTGCGGGGACAAAAAATCCAATCATGTTAAGGGTTGGTGTGGCTCAGGCCGGGTGCGATCCCCGGGTGATTTTGATGGCTTAGATGCCCCTGAGTCGCGGTTTCTCAAGCCACAGGTTAATCGCGTAACCAACAGGTTCCGCACAAATTAACAAACAAAAAAAATAAATATCCAACCTATGTCTAATCTATATATTTAATATTGAACACATTTATTTAATAATATCCCACCTATGTCTAATCTATATATTTAATATTAAACACAACTATAGTACCCCAATTTTATCGTACATCGGCTACCCCACATGAGGAAATTATCTTCACTAAAAATCCTCCCCCTCAAAAATTGTTTTCGCGAAAGCATGATATAAGGAGCTTATTATGACTTGCGCACATGCGTATGCGATTCTTCCTCCAACATTGACATAAGTTAGAGTTCTCTTGTATTTTACATTTTTATCTAGTCCTAAGCGGTTAATGTTTTTGGGTAGTTGGAGGGTTAGCTGTATCCATCTTTTCGGATCTACGTATTATTAAAAAAAAAAAAATTGTCAAAATTAGTTTATTTTAAAAATTGATTTTTGGAAAAATAAGAATATGGTTGATTTTTTTGTTTAGTTTTTTAATAAAAATTATAAAGTGTATAAAATTTATTAAAAAAAAAAATCAAAATTAATTTATTTTGAAAAATATGAAAATGTGTAATCTTTTTGAATAAGAATTATAAATTTTTGTTTTTTTCAATTGTAAGAAACAATATTTTATTTTTTCCATTTTTAAAAAACATTATTTTTGGTTTATTTTGAGAATGTGATTTTCAAGTAAAAAAAAATTATGAATATTTTTACACTATGTCATCGATTATTTTTTAGGTCATTTTTTTTTAATTTAAATAATATTTTATTATTTATTGAAAGATAATTAAAAAACCATGGTGTATTGATATATTTTAGTGAACACCAATTATTTATTTTATATTGCTAAAAAAATAAAAAGTGTCCTAAAAAGAACAATGGAAAAAAGTAGTCATATTATTATTATTATTATTTTCTATTTATTTATTTTATAATTTGATGATGTTGAAAATTCATTGTAAATTATTTTTATAATATTAAAATTCTAATGTAATAAAGTTAAAATTAAAATTATTAAAAAAAATAAAATTATGAAAATTTAAAATTCTTATATCGTTAGAAACTAAATTCAAAGATGAAGTCCTTTGTAGTAAAAGGATCTTCGAAAATTAGAGGGGTCGAGAATAGAAAAATTATGGGGTCCAAAATAGTTGAAGTTGGAGCTAATTGTTGTTGACTCTGCTATTTTTGTCAACTATAGAGACTATAGAGATGATTTCTTAGCCAAGACTTAGTATATTTTACTACCAAATCTCTTCCCATATGTTAAAATTTGGATAAACAAATAAACATCATATGCCAATATAGTGTGTTTACCATATATTTGGATAAAGAAATAAAGATCATATCGCCTCAACACACATTATTCCAAAAAGTGTTTCCTATTTTCTAATTTCCACTCTTTTCTCGGATTTATTGTCAAAGCTATATGAAATCACTCCAACTATACAATGATCCACCCACCACTTAATATGAGATATATGAAGAGTTCAACAAGTCAATTTTTTGGTCAAAATATTCATGGGTATTATTACTAGAAAAGACAACGTCACAATCTGCAAGAGTGGAACATAGAATTGATATAACGATCCCTTGAATTGAGAATTTATCTCAAGAACCTAGCTAGATGTAGTCATAAAATATTTGTATGGATTTTGTAGTTATACAGGGAGCCAAGTAATTCTTTTCAAAATCAAGTCATTGATGAATCCATCGTGCATTGATATGAACAAGGAGAAGGGAAATATAAGTGGTTGAAAGGACATAAGAATGTGTATAAGAGTAAAGGAAATAAGACTATAATTTATACATAAATAACCACTATACATAAATAACCACTATGACAATTATAACATAGTTGGCAAAAGTAATATCAATAAATAATGGAACCTTTATCTTAAGTTCCATCCAAATAAATCYAGTAAGAAGTTGTTGAATAAGAACACGTGGAAAGTGGATGCAAGGAATAAAAGTAATATCAATAAATAATGGAACCTTTATCTTAAGTTCCATCCAAATAAATCTAGTAAGAAGTTGTTGAAGAAGAACACGTGGAAAGTGGTTGCAAGGAATGAAATTAAGTTCCATCCAAATAAATCTAGTAAGAAGTTGTTGAAGAAGAACACGTGGAAAGTGGTTGCAAGGAATGAAATTGAGAGAAGCTAAAATGATAATGAAAAATACTACTTGCTCTTTTAAAAGGACGTAAAAGTGAACCACCTCCATAACAAGGAAGAAAAGGAGATATCCATCTTGATGAAAATTATGATACTTTATTTAATATTTTGCAAGATTTTAGGAAAGAATCACTAACTAGAAGTAAAATACAATCCTCATTAATATCCATTTGCATATATGAATCATTTAAAGGTGATAGTTAAAAAATAATGTAAGTTAATACTTTATATTGATGATGCAGGTTACATTGATGAAGGGTAGGTAGATGTGGTGACACTTGATGGATTTAGTGTAGTGTCTTGAAGATCCTATAGGCATGCATGATGGATTCTATCATCATGAAGAGTGAAAACCAATATCATTAATAAGTGTGCACAAAAGAGCATGAATATCAATTTGAGGAGTTTTTATAATGTTAGAAGGAACTATCCCAAGAACCTAACCTAAAGAGAACTGGAGCATGGAATACGATTTTTTTCTATTTATCCTTTATCAAACATATTGAAAAAAAAAAAAAATTAATAATCAAATTTTTATAGTTTTATAAGAAACTATCTCAACAACCTAACATAAAGAAAAGTGGAGCACATAATACAATTATTGTATATTTCTCCCTTATTAAACATGAAAATTTTATATAGTCCATACTAAAAGAAAATGATGTTAATAATCAATTGAAAAATTTATTGGAGAAACCAATTCATAAGGACAAGTAATTAACTTTGTAGCTCGCACATCATCACAATACCTAATAGGAATGAAACTTCTAAGATTTCAATTATCTATAAATCCTTAAATAACGTAATCATTAAAAATCAGTGATCACTTCTCAAGTCTCATGACTTATTAAAATGATTACAAAATGAAATATACTTATTATAATTGAGATTCACATTAGATACCATCACATCTATATTAMAAAACATAATACCTTAAAGAATACATTCAAAAGACTCATGACTTATTAAAACGACTCCAAAATCAAATATACTTATTATAATTGGGATTCACATTGGATACAAAATCAAATATACTTATTATAATTGGGATTCACATTGGATACCATCAAATTTATATTAAAGAACATAATACCTTAAAAAATACATTCAAATTAAATAAAGGACTTTATCAATTGTTAATAATCTCTTTTGAATTACATAATATATCGACTATTTTCATGGGATTGATGAATGAAATAACACATCCATACATTAGTGAGTTTGAATAGTGTACTTAATAATATATTAATGGAAGAAGAATACTCACGTTTCATGCATTGTTAAAGACACTAAAAAATACAACTATATGAAGACAAAAAAAATGTGAATTTTTCTATAACCTTTGATATACACAGTGCATGTAATTGGTAGAGAGTAGTTCAATATTGGTCCCATAAAATTTAATACCGTTCTCACATGATTGATTCCTATGTAGTTGAAAAAATAATTTCATAAGTGAAACCCCAAATTCACAAATACGACTCACATCATTTTTAAATATAAAAACTCCACTACATGCTATTATATTTAATATCTATACCTGTCAATGAAAAAAATCATTAAAATTGTTTTTAATAAATGAATAGTAATATAAATCTTTCACCAATATTAAAATATATTCGAATAACCCACCCTTTGACATTGAAAGAAATTCATATTAATATTTTTTTTTAAATAATACAATAACCCTCACCTTTTACGACTCTTCCTATGGTGAATAATTTGGTTAGTTGTAAATGGGTTTACATCACCAATTTAGCATGTGATTGTTTGGTTAGTTATAGATGGGTCTACATCACCTATTTCACATGTGATGGTTATAT
>SNQJ01S0022403.1:16154-28790 GCA_010110895.2 Picea sitchensis | reverse complement strand
ATAAATCACGAGAGCATTGAAAGGAGTGGCCTTGGGATAATTTGAGGGTAGAAGGATAAATCACGAGAGCATTGAAAGGAGTGGTATTGGGATAATTTGAGGAGGGATAATTTGAGGTAGAAGGATAAATCAAGAGATTAAAGATTCGACGAAATGAAGATTTTTTTCGAGGATATTTGTTCGAAATCCGGCGAGAAATTATTGGATTCTTAGATTTAAACAATTATTTTTGTAAAATCTGAGAATCTTAGGAGTTTTTCAACATGCTAAATCCATTTATGCATTCAGAAATAAATTCTGAATAACAAAAAAAAATGATTAATGTAAATTTATATCACCAGATTCTGGAAAAAAAATAAATTCGTAAAACAGGCCAACTCCATTACAAAACAGTTTTGACATGTACTTTGACAACCAACAAACAATTCCAGCTTGCTATGACAACCTTACGAATGTGAATGTAAAACCATAGGATTATTTTTAGTGTATTTCAATTATCAGTCGAAGATTTTAGAGCAACAATCATGTATCGGTTGTGAAAGGAAAAAAAAATCGAGTTGTGTTGTGCACTATCTACATATAGAGGTCTCTGTATTCACCAACTTCAGTGTTACGATCATTTGGTGCATCAATTAGTAGCAACATATGGTCATTCAAAATAAAAATTAACAATACAGAGGCCTTCTGCAAAGTTTATAATAATATTATTAGGAAATGGAACGAAACCACGTAAGGAACTGGCGTAAAAAATGTATATAGACTTCCATCTTTGACGTCGTTTAAAGCCCGTGAGTCCATTTTATCCTCTGCCATTTCATTTCTGGATACGGTGTATGTCGCATCTTTCTTAATGGCCTCCGTGTTCAACATTATGAAGTTCCGTCGAGATACTTATTGTCTGTTCGACTACGGTTGCTCTCGTTATATGTTGCCAAAGCTTAGCGTCAAATCAGTGGCTTGATAGGATTTGGGTTCTCTCATTATCATGTGACTTTGTTAGTTATCTGTCGGGTTAGCTTGTTTGGGATAAGCATCTGTGTCCTGACRATTTGTACCGGATAAATAATGAATTTCGGTATGTCTTTTGGTGGTGCGGTTTTAAACTTCTGGTTAATCCAGAACTTTGGATTGGTTTAAAATTTGGAATTGAAATACATGGAACTTTGATCGTGCAAAACTCAGGTTACCCCTAAAACTCTAAAAATCTGGCAGGTCCATTTTTTTTTTCCTGAAAAATAGGTTCCTTAGTTAGCCTACTCCCTTTTCCATTATCAACTTTGTAAACGTAAAGATATAAAGACTCYTATAAACTCATGAGTAACACAAKAATGGAGTATTGTTCATAAATTTCTATAGATGCATATATAAATACACATAYTTTTTTTAAKGAAAATATTGAAAAAAAAATTAGAAACCTAAAATAACTCTTAAAACTACATTTATTAATAATAAACAAAATCAATCTACAATTTCTACAAGCAAAACATTAATTAGCTAGAATAATTACAATATTCTATCACCCCCTTAATAATGATAGTTAAGAATTCTAACACTAGCCATTACAACTTTACATTTGACTCTATGGGATTATAATATAGATTACAATCTTTTACAAAATTTATAACATTATGGTTTGTTGGTCTAAGTCTCATTACAATCCTTACAAAATTCATAGCATGATGGTATGTTGTTGTATTTTTTTTCCTCATTTGCTACTTATGCAGCTATCCCCATGTCTATATTTTAAAAGTTTTTTCTTTCTTTTGCTCCAAACTTTATATTCTACATACATTTTCTTCTTCTTTAGCTTCATCTTTAATATGGTTTTCTTGTTCAATATATCCTCATCTTTTTTGTCTTCTTTATCTGGTTCTTCTTCTACATATGTTTGTACTTCAGCTAATGTCGATTGAACATTTTTTTCAACCTGTGTAAAATCAAAAACATCTTCGTTTTATTTCATCTCCACTATTACAAGGACTTCAACAACCTTGCTTTCATTTTTTCTATTCCTTTTCCTCCTGCAATTACAATTTTTTTTCCATATCTACTTTCATCTCCATCTTACTTGGTCTTTGCAAGCCACTCCCTAAGAAATGTTAATTCGATATCTTAATCAAATTCAACATTCATTGCATCCTCATTCATGTCTTCAACAAATTTTGTTATCAAATTATCCTCACATTCAAATAATGTTGCGAATACATTTTCATTTTCATTTTCAACTTCAATTTCATCATCCTCATTTGTATCTACACTTTGCTTTTAACATTCTTCACCATGATCATGGTCTGCATCTCATATAGAGCTACCTTTTTCTTCCGCAATTTCTTTAACCAATATCTCTGCAATGTTGAGTACAAGTGAAGTGTCCATGTCGTGTTTATCTTCTTTCGCTTCAACTAATGTAAAAAACAATCACTTCATCAATAAATAGAATACTCTGTGACTTTGTGATCTAGATTATTTTTGCCACGAAATGAGATCAGAGATATAATAAAGAAATGCACAGAGATATCACAGATATTCAATAATATAACATAAATATATCATAGATGCAACCATAAACATAGATATACAGTAATACATGATTTCTATTAATGAAATAAATGTACATAGACTCTAAAATACAGAGTGAAAGACTCGATAAAATGGTGGAAGCTTATCTTTGAGAAGAGATGTGATGGCTACTCGCATTCGTAAGAATATGATTACAATCAGGCTCTAAAGGCCTTTTTACAATAAACATGAATGCCAAAAGTCCTAAACATCAAAAAACATAACCCTAGGAGATGAAGCGCCAAAATTCATGTGGGGACCATTTGGGTAAGTTAGTACATCAACTTCCCGGGGTCGTAACTTTTGCATGCGATCTCCGTTTTAGGCGTATGATAGCTCGTTCGAAATATATCCTCGAGGAGATTCACTTTGGGGGATCAATCATGCCTTCGTCTATCACTCAGAACCTCGATCTCGAAAAACCTTCATTATGGCCCTCAAAATGGCCCCGGAAGTTAAAAACTGCTAAAAATAGTAAATTGTCAAATTTGCCAGAAAATTATTTTGAGCCAGTCGGAAAAGGTGGGTGGCCACCGATATCCACCTGGGTCAATCCTCCCTCCTTAGGAAGAAATGGTATCCATTGCGTTGAGTTCCCAGGGGAGAGGAAAAAGTGTTTGTTGAATCTGCATCTTGGTGAGCTGCTTTCCTTTTTGGAGACATCGCACTGCTTAGTTTGTGGAAGTTTGTCACGAACTTGTTGAGGCGGGGGTTGTTCAACAAGTCGGGCTACATGAGAGAATGATGTGCAGAAGGAATATTTTCTCTTTGCTGCAACCTTGTCGACCTGATTTTGTTGGATAGAAGGTTCTTGGGGCAAAGCTGTAGTGGTTGCAGTCTCCTTCTGTTCCCATTTTGAACAGATTGTGAAGAATATGAATTTTGCAGTATGAGATACTACCTTGCGGCACTTTCTAGGTGGAACAGTAGTCAGAACTACCTCTGGTATTCTGTAGAGATGACCCCCTAGAGAAACAATGGTAGTGTGGGGTCGAGACTCATAAACAGCATGGCGCTTCCACATATATGGTTGGCCCAAGAGAACATCATATACATATAGTGGGGAAACATCACATAATACCTCATCCTTGAAGGGTTGGATGCCATATGACAATCGACATTGCTGGCTAACATGAAGATCTCGTCCTCGGCTGCGGGTGTGGTGTTATCGACAATCCCAGCTGTTTGACGACCTCTGCTGAGATGAGGTTCTTCTGGCTTCCTCTATAAACAATAAAATGCAATGGGGTCCCCTTCACCCACATATGTGAATGAAAAATGTGCTCGCCCTCTTCAGGATTTGTTGGTTCTTCTGGTTGAATTGTTGCGATCACGACAATAGCAGTGGGGTCTGCGTCAATGATCTGTTCTTTACTAGTATTTTCAGAATCAGATTCTGAATCAAGTTTCGGCTCCTTGTTTTTTATCTCGGCCACCAATGATTGTTTTGGCTGACATTCATCAGTGTTGTGCCGGGGGCTTTTGTGAAAATCGCACCATTTTCTGGTGTCCTTCTTTGTCTTCTCATGACCCTTCTTTTCATGTGGCTTGGACTAGTTTTCAGGAGACTGTTTGTTATGGACATCTTTGCAATACTTTGGTTGTTGTGGATTTACAAAACCAAAATCCCATTTGTTCTGGTTCTTAAATTTCTGATCTATTTTAATAGCATATCGATAGGCAGTAACGAGTGATGAGATGTCCAGAAAATCTATTTCAGTTTGGACGTATCTGTGTAGAGCCCCACGGTATCTCAGAACCAAATGTCATTCGGAGTCTTTGATACCGAACTTGGTGTGCAAGGTATGGAAGGTATTCGTGAACTCTGGAACTTCTTGGCCCCTCTCTTGCCACAGTGTGGTCCATCTCATGTACTATTCCTCATAGTTGTCAATAGGGTAATATTGTTCCTTTATCGCATCCACAAAAAAATCCCAAGTGAGATCAACCCCAAATATTTCAGACTCCTCTGTGGATCTCTACTCCCAATAAGTTTCCCACCAATGTTTGACATGGGGGAGAGATTTAAGGAGTGTGAAGGTGATCTTTTCTTTTTCGAATTTTTTTTGAACAGAGAAGTAACTTTCTAGTAGATTTAACCAATTGTCTAGGGCTTCTGCATCTATCTGTCCTTCAAATACAGGAATATAAAAATCAACTTGTACCTTGAAAAGCAAGGTGCCTCCAAAGTGGTCGCTTGATGAAGATGCCCCTATTGCTATCAGTAGGCATTGAAGGATGTGGGAAAAATTCTCCATCATTTCGTCCCTCTGTCGCGTGAGAGATTTCTCAAGCAACAAACTGATAGGATCGTTTGCTCTGTCATTTTTCTTTTCTTCCACCATTGAGGGTTTCTTGGGTGTGCGAGAGAGATTGTCCTCAATAGATACAAGCTCGAGACCCAACTTGCTATACTTAGACCTCGTCGGGGACATGCATTGAAAAAAAATGACCAAGAAGAGTCGGCTTTGAAACCATTGATCCAAATTATTTTCAGCACGAAATGAGATCGGAGATATAATAAAGAAATGCACAGAGATATCGCATATATTTAATAATATAACAAAAATATATTAGAGATGCAACCATAAACACAGATATACAGTAATACACGATTTCTATTAATGAAATAAATATATAGAGACTGTAAAATAAAGAGTGAAAGACCCAATAGAATGGTGGCATCTTATCTATGAGAAGAGATGTGATGGCTACTTACAATCGCAAGAAGATGATTACAATGAGGCTCTAAATGCCCAAGAGAACATCACAGACATCTAGGGGGGAAACATCACATAATACCTTATCCTTGAAGAGATTGATTCCATATGACAATCGACATTGTTGGCTGACACGAAGATGTCGTCCTTGGCGAAGCCACCCGATGTTGTATGGCTACGGGTGTGGTGTTGTCGACAATCCCAATTGTTTGACGACCTCTTTTGAGATGAGGTTATTTTGTCTTCCTCTATCAACAATAAAATGCAGCGGGGTCCCCTTCACCCACATATGTGAATGAAAAATGTGCCCCTCCTCTTCAGGATCTGTTGGTTATTCTGGTTGGATTGATGTGGTCGCGACAATAGTAGTGGGGTCCGCATGAATGATCTATCCTTTACTATTATTTTCAAAATCAGGGTTTGGGTCCTTGTCTTTGATATCGGCCACCAATGACTATTTTGAGAGACATTCATCGGTGTTGTGCCTGGGGGTTTTGTGGAAATCGCACCATTTTCCAGTGTCCTTTGTCTTCCCGGGACCCTTCTTTTCATGTGGCTTGGACTGGTTTTTGGGAGACTATTTGTTAGGGACGTCATTGTCATATTTTGGTTGTTGCGTATTTGCTGAACCAAAATTCTGTTTGTTTTGGTGCTTAAATTCCTCCTCGATTTTAACAACATATCAATAGGCAACACCGAGTGATGAGATGTCTAGAAAATACATTTCAGTTTGGATGTATCTGTGTATATCCCCATGGTATTTCAGAACCAAATTTCATTCAGAGTATTTGATAACCAACTTGGTGCACAAGGTATGGAAGTTATTGGTGAACTCTGGAACTGCTTAGCCCCTCTCTTTCCGCAGTGTGGTCCATCTCATGTACTGGTCCTCATAGTTGCCAATACGGTAATATTGTTCATTTACCGCATCCACAAAAAAATAGAAAGTGGGATCGACCCCATATATTTCAGACTCCTTTGTGGAACTCTGCTCCAAAAAAGTTTCCCACCAATGTTTGACATGGGGGAGAGATTTAAAGAGTGCGAAGGTGATCTTTTCTTTGTCAAAAAATTTGTGAACAGAGAAATAACCTTCTAGCAGATTTAACCATTTGTCTAGGGCTTCTGCATGTATTTGTCCTTCAAATACAGGAATATCAAAATTAACTTGTACCTTGAAAGGAAAGGCGCCTCCAAAGTATCCACTTGATGAAGATGCACCTGTTACTATCGGCAGGCGTTGAAAGATGTGGCAAAAATTATCCATCATTTCATCCCTCTGTCGCGTGAGAGTTTGCTCAAGTAATAGACTGATAGGATTGTCTGCTCCATCGTTTTTCTTTTATTTCGCCATTGAGAGTTTCTTGGGTGTGTGAGAGATATTGTCCTCAAGAGAGAAAAGATCAAGACCAAACTTGATATACTCAGACCTTATCAGGGACATGCACTGAAAAGAACGACCAAGAATTGCCTGCTCTGAAACCACTGATCCAGATTATTTTCGGCATGAAATAAGATCAGAGATATAATAAAGAAATGCATAGAGATATCACAGATATTCAATAATATAACAGAAATATATCAGAGATGCAACCATAAGCAAAGATATATAGTAATACACGTTTTTTATTAATGAAATAAATGTACAGAGACTGTAAAATACAGAGTGAAAGACTCGATAGAATTGTGGAAGCTTATCTCTGAGAAGAGATGTGACGGCTACTCGCATTCACCAGAAGATGATTACAATGGGGCTCTGAAGGCCTTTTTACAATAAACAAGAATGCCAAAAGTCCTAGACATCCAAAAACCTAACCCTAGGAGATGAAGCGCCATAAGTCATGTGTGCCCCGTTTGAATAAGTTAGTACATCAACTTCCCAGGGTCGTAACTTTTGCATACGATCTCTGTTTTAGGCGTATGATAGCTCGTTGGAAAAGTATCGTCGAGGAGATTCATTTTGGGGGATCAAACAATTTTTTGGCCATCAATGACAACCTCAATCTCAAAAAACCTTCATTTGGGCCCTCAAAATGGCCCCGGAAGTTAAGAACTGGT
The DNA here is from genome assembly GCA_010110895.2 of Picea sitchensis. Classification (NCBI taxonomy): domain Eukaryota; kingdom Viridiplantae; phylum Streptophyta; class Pinopsida; order Pinales; family Pinaceae; genus Picea; species Picea sitchensis. The sequence goes on along the minus strand of SNQJ01S0022403.1, from coordinate 21,453 downwards.
AAAAATAGTAAATTACCAAATTTGCGAGAAAACTTTTTTGAGCTAGTTGGAAAAGGTGGGTAAGCACCAATATCCACCTGGATCAATAATCCCTCCTTAGGAAGAAATGGTCTCCATTGCGTTGAGTTCCCGGGGGAGAGTAAAAAGCATTTGTTGAATGTGCATCTTGGTGATCTTCTTTCCTTTCTAGAGACGTCGAGTTTCTCATTTTGTGGAAGTCTGTCATGAACCTATTGAGGATGAGGTTGTTCAACAATTCGGGCTACATGAGAGGACGGTGTGCAGAAGGAATCTTTTATCTTTGATGCAACCTTGTCGACCTGCTTCTATTGGATAGAAGGTGCTTGGGGCGAAGCTGTAGTGGTTGCAGTGTCCTTATGTTCCCATTTTGAGCAGATTGTGAAGAAGCTAAATTTTGCAGTATGAGATACTACCTTGTGGAACTTTTTAGGTGGAACAGTAGTCATAACTACCTCTGGTATTCTGTAGAGATGACCCCCTGGAGAAACAATGAAACTGCGGGGTCAAGACTCATAAACAACGTGACACTTCCACATATATGGTTGGCCTAAGAGAACATCACAGACATCTAGTGGGGCAACATCACATAATACCTCATTGAGTAAGTTAGTACATCAACTTCCCGGGGTCGTAACTTTGGCATACGATCTTCGTTTTAGGTGTATGATAGCTCGTTGGAAAGGTATCATCGAGGAGATTCATTTTGGGGGTTTAGTCAATCTTTTTTATATCATAGAGAAATTATATCTTGAAAAACCTTCATTTGGGCCCTAAAAATGGCCCCGAAAGTTAAAAACTGCTAAAAATAGTAAATTACCAAATTTTCCATAAAACTGTTTTGAGCAAGTCAAAAAAGGTGGGTGGCCACCAATATCCACCTGGATCAGTCCTCCTTCCTTAGGAAGCAATGGTATCCATTGCGTTGAGTTCTCGAGGGAGAGGAAAAAGAGTTTGCTGAATTTGCATCTTGGTGAGTCGCTTGCCTTTCTAGAGACGTCGCACTGCTTAGTTTGTGGAAGTCTGTCACAAACCTATTGAGGATGAGGTTGTTTAATAATTTGGGCTACATGAGAGGAAGGTATACAAAAGGAATCGTCTCTCTTTACTGAAACTTTGTCGACCTGCTTCTGTTGGATAGAAGGTGCTTGGGGCGAAGCTGTAGTGGTTGCAGTGTCTTTTTGTTCCCATTTTGAATAGATTGTGAAGAAGATGAATTTTGCAGTATGAGATACTACCTTGCAGCACTTTTTAGGTGGAACAATGGTCGAAGCTACCTCTGGCATTCTGTAGAGATGACCCCCTAGAGAAACAATGACACTGCGGGGTCGAGACTCATAAACAACATGGCGCTTCCACATATATGGTTGGCCTAAGAGAACTGTTTGACGACCTCATATGAGATGAGGTTCTTATGGATTCCTCTATAAACAATAAAATGCAACGGGGTCCCCTTCACCCACATCTATGAATGAAAAATGTGCCCCCCCCCTCTTCAAGATCTGTTGGTTTTTTTGGTTGAATTGTTGCAACTGTGACAATAGCAGTGGGGTATGCGTCAATGATATGTCCTTTACCAATATTTTCATAATTAGATTCTGAATCAGGGTTTGGATCCTTGTCTTTGATCTCGACCACCAATGATTGCTTTGAGTGACATTCATCGATGTTGTGCCAGGGGATTTTGTGTAAATCTCACCATTTTCCGGTTTCCTTCTTTGTCTTCCCGTTACCCTTATTTTCATGTGGCTTGGACTGGTTTTCAGGAGACTGTTTGTTACGGATGTCTTTGTCATACTTTGGTTGTTGTGGATTTGCAGAACCAAAATCCCGTTTGTTCTGGTGCCTAAATTTCTTCTCAATTTTAACAGCATATCGATAGGCAGCACCGAGTGATGAGATGTCTAGAAAATCCATTTTAGTTTGGATGTATTTGTGTAGAGCCCCACGGTATTTCAGAATGAAATTTCATTCGGAGTCTTTGATACTCATCTTGGTGCACAAGGTATGGAAGGTATTGGTGAACTCCAGAACTGCTTGGCGCCTCTCTTGCCGCTATGTGGTCCATCTCATGTACTGGTCCTCATAGTTTCCAATAGGGTAATATTTTTCCTTTACCGCATCCACAAAAAAATCCCAAGTGGGATCGACCCCATATATTTCAGACTCCTTTGTGGAACTCTACTCCCAATAAGTTTCCCACCAATGTTTGACATAGGGTAGAGCTTTAAGGTGTGTGAAGGTGATCATTTCTTTGTCGAAAAATTTGTGAACAGAGAAATAACCTTCTAGCAGATTTAACCATTTGTCTAGGGCTTATGCATCTATATGTCCTTCAAATACAGGAATATCAAAATTAACTTGTACCTTGAAAGGTGAGGTGCCTCCAAAGTGGCTGCTTGATGAAGATGTGCCTGTTGCTATTGACAGTTGTTGAAGGATGTGGGAAAAATTATCCATCATTTCATCCCTCTGTAATTTGAGAGCTTGCTCAAGCAACATACTGATAGGATCGTCTGCTCTGTCGTTTTTCTTTTCTTTCACCATTGAGGGTTTCTGGGGTGTGCGAGAGCAATTGTCCTCAATGAAAAAAATGACCAAGAACAGACTTCTCTGAAACCACTGATTCAGAATATAACATAAATATATCATAGATGTAACCATAAACTTAGATATATAGTAATACATGATTTCTATTAATGAAATAAATGTATAGAGACTATAAAATACAGAGTGAAAGACTCAATAGAATGGTGGTAGCTTATCTCTGAGAAGAGATGTGACGGCTACTCGCATTCACAAGAAGATGATTACAATGAGGATCTGAAGGTATTTTTACAATAAACAGGAATGCCAAAATACCTAGACATCCAAAACCTAACCCTAGGAGATGAAGTGTCAAAATTCATGTGGGCCCCATTTGGGTAAGTTAGTACATCAACTTCCGGGGGTCGTAACTTTTGCATACGATATTCGTTTTTGGTGTATGATAGCTCGTTGGAAAGGTATCATTGAGGAGACTCATTTTGGGGGATCAATAATTTTTTTTCTATAATTGAGAACCTCGATCTCAAAAAGCCTTCATTTGGTCCCTAAAAATGGCCCTGGAAGTTAAAAACTGCTAAAAATAGTAAATTGCCAAATTTGCCAGAATTTTTTTTTGAGCCAGTCGAAAAAGGTGGGTGGCCACCGATATCCACCTGGATCAATCCTCCATCCTTAGGAAGAAATGGTATCCATTGCATTGAGTTCCCGGGGGAGAGGAAAAAGTGTTTGTTGAATCTGCATCTTGGTGATCTGCTTGCCTTTCTGCAGACGTCGCGCTGCTCAGTTTGTGGAAGTCTGTCACGAACCTGTTGAGGCTGAGGCTATTCAAAAATTCAGTCTACATGAGAGGATGGTGTGCAGAAGGAATCTTTTCTCTTTTTTGCAACCTTGTCGACCTGCTTCTGTTGGATAGAAGGTGCTTGGGGTGAAGTTGTAGTGGTTGTAGTGTCCTTCCGTTCCCATTTTGAACATATTGTGAGGAAGATGAATTTTGTAGTATGAAATACTACCTTGCAACACTTTTTAGGTGGAATAGTAGTCAGAACTACCTCTAGTATTCTGTAGATATGACCCCCTAGATAAAAATTGACACTGCGAGGTCGAGACTCATAAACAGGGTGGTGCTTTCACATATATCGTTGGCCCAATAGAACATTACAAACATCTAGTGGGGAAACATCACATATTACCTCATCCTTGAAAGGTTGGATACCATATGACAATCGACATTGTTGGCTGACATGAAGATCTCATCCTTGGTGAAGCCACCCAATGTTGTATGACTCTGGGTGTGGTGTTGTCAACAATCCCAACTATTAGAAGACCTCTGCTGAGATGAGGTTCTTTTGGCTTCTGCTATCAACAATAAAATGTAGTGGGGTCCCCTTCACCTACATATGTGAATGAAAAAGGTGCCCCCCCTCTTCAGGATTTGTTGGTTCTTTTGGTTGAATTGTTTCAGTCGCGACAATAGCAGTGGGGTCTTCATCAATGATCTATCATTTACTAGTATTTTCAGAATCAGATTCTGAATTAGGGTTCATGTCCTTGTCTTTGATCTCGGCCACCAATGAATGTTTTGAGCGATATGCATTAGTGTTGTGCCAGGGGCTTTTGTGGCAATCACACCATTTTTCAGTGTCCTTCTTTGTCTTCCCGTGACCCTTCTTTTCATGTGGCTTGGACTAGTTTTTGAGAGACTGTTTGTTAGGGACGTCTTTGTCATACTTTTGTTGTTGCGAATTTGCAGAACCAAAATCTCATTTGTTCTAGTGCTTAAATTTCTGCTCGATTTTAATAGCATATCGATAGGAAGCACCGAGTGATGAGATGTCCAGAAAATCCATTTCAGTTTGGATGTATTTGTGTAGAGCCACACAGTATTTCAGAAACAAATGTTGTTCAGAGTCTTTGATACCTAGCTCGTTGTGCAAGGTATGGAAGGTATTGGTGAACTTCAGAACTGCTTGGCCCCTCTCTTGCCACAGTTTGGTCCATCTCATGTACTAGTCCTCATAGTTTCCAATAGGGTAATATTGTTCCTTTACCCCATCCATAAAAAAATCCCAGGTGGGATCGATCCCATATATTTCAGACTCCTCTGTGAAACTCTACTCCCAATAATTTTCCCACCAATGTTTGACATGGGGGAGAAATTTAGGGAGTGCGAAGGTGATTTTTTCTTTGTCGAAAAATTTGTGAACAGAGAAATAATCTTCTAGCAGATTTAACCATTTGTCTAGGACATATGGATGTATCTTTCCTTCAAATACAGGAATATCAAAATTAACTTTACCTTGAAAGGAGAGGTGCCTCCAAAGAGGCCTCTTGATGAAGATGTGCATGTTTCTATCGGTAGGCGTTGAAGGATGTCGAAAAAATTCTCCATCATTTCGTCCCTGTATTGCATGAGAGCTTGATCAAGCAACATACTGATAGGATCATCTTCTCCATCGTTTTTCTTTTCTTCTGCCATTGAGGGTTTGTTGGGTGTGCAAGAGAAATTGTCCTCAAGAGAGACAAGTTCGAGACCCAACTTGCTATACTTAGACTTCGTCGGGGACATGCAATGAAAAAAATGATCAAGAACAACCTGCTCTGAAACCACTGATCCGGATTATTCTCGGCACGAAATGAGATCAGAGATATTATAAAGAAATGAAGAGAGATATCACAGATATTCAATAATATAACAGAAATATATCATAGATGCAACCATAAACACAAATATACA